>CALSCP010000932.1:36410-48845 GCA_943704425.1 Ministeria vibrans ATCC 50519 | reverse complement strand
GAGTGGCCGTGCCAGAACGGAGGCACCTGTACCGACAACGTCAACGGCTACACTTGCGAGTGTGCCGCAGGATTCACCGACTCTGATTGCGAGACCGACATTGACGACTGCGCTGACAACCAGTGCCACGCCTCGTCTACGTGTGTCGACGCTGTCGACGGGTTCTCGTGCGATTGCGCTGCAGGCTTCACGGGCACTCTCTGTGACCAGGACCTGCTTGAGTGCGCGTCGATGCCGTGCGAGAACGGCGCGACCTGCAATGAGCTGCTCAACTCGTACACGTGCACTTGCGCTCTTGGCTTCAGTGGAGACCACTGTGCCGACAATGTGGACGAGTGTGCGAGCAAGCCGTGCCAGAACGGCGGCACATGTACCGACAACATCAACGGCTACACTTGCGAGTGTGCTGCCGGATTCACCGACGCCGATTGCCAGACGGACATTGACGACTGCGCCAACCAGCCGTGCCAGAACGGAGGCACCTGTAGCGACAACGTCAACGGCTACACTTGCGAGTGCGTCGCGGGATTCACCGACGCCGAGTGCCAGACGGATGTTGACGACTGCACCGACGCGCCGTGCCAGAACGGAGGCACCTGTACCGACAACGTCAACGGCTTCTCTTGCGAGTGCTTGGCTGGATTTGATGGCAACGACTGCAGCAACGATGTCAACGAGTGTTCGTCGATTCCTTGTCAGTTTGGCGGCTCTTGTGTTGACGGTCTCAATAGCTACACGTGTGATTGTCTGACGGGCTTTGAAGGTGTGATGTGCGAGACGAACATTGACGAGTGTGCCTCCAACCCCTGTCAAAACGGCGGAACATGCACCGACGCTGTTAACATTTTCTTTTGCTTGTGCCCCACCGGGTTCACTGGCACCGAGTGTAGCGAAAATGTAAACGACTGTGATAGCGCACCGTGTCACAACGGCGGCACCTGTATCGACGGTGTGAACAGCTTCACTTGCGAGTGCGCCGCGGGATTTACCGACGCTGAGTGCCAGACGGATATCGACGACTGCGCTAACATACCGTGCCAGAACGGAGGCACCTGTACCGACAACGTCAACGGCTACACTTGCGAGTGTGCCGCAGGATTCACCGACTCTGATTGCGAGACCGACATTGACGACTGCGCTGGCAACCAGTGCCACGCCTCGTCTACGTGTGTCGACGCTGTCGACGGGTTCTCGTGCGATTGCGCTGCAGGCTTCACGGGCACTCTCTGTGACCAGGACCTGCTTGAGTGTGCGTCGATGCCGTGCGAGAACGGCGCGACCTGCAATGAGCTGCTCAACTCGTACACGTGCACATGCGCTCTTGGCTTCAGTGGCGACCACTGTGCCGACAATGTGGACGAGTGTGCGAGCAAGCCGTGCCAGAACGGCGGCACATGCACAGATGGCATCAACGGCTACACTTGCGAGTGTGCTGCCGGATTCACCGACGCCGATTGCCAGACGGATATTGACGACTGCGCCAACCAGCCGTGCCAGAACGGAGGCACCTGTAGCGACAACGTCAACGGCTACACTTGCGAGTGCGTCGCGGGATTCACCGACACCGAGTGCCAGACGGATATTGACGACTGCGCTAACACGCCGTGCCAGAACGGAGGCACTTGTACCGACGGAGTGAACACCTTTTCATGCGAGTGTGCTTCGGGCTTCACCAACAGTGATTGCGGTGTTGAGGTGATTGAGTGCGCTTCGATGCCTTGCCAAAATGGTGCCACTTGCATCGACATTGTGGATGGCTACACGTGCCAGTGTGCTCTTGGTTTTACCGACACCCACTGCGCGAGCAACATTGATGATTGTGCTTCGGCACCGTGCGAGAACGGTGCAACCTGCACGGATGGCATCGGCTCGTACACTTGCTCGTGCGCTGCGGGTTTTGAGGGAACCTCGTGCGGTACAAACACAAACGAGTGTGCGTCGCTTCCATGTCAGTTTGGCGGCACCTGTGTCGACCTTGTGGACGGCTACATTTGCACCTGTCCATCGCTTTTCACCGGAATCCACTGTGAGAAGCAATTGCTTTCGTGCGATTCGAATCCTTGCCTTAATGACGGCGTTTGCTTTGACTCGCTTGGTGCCTTCTTCTGTCTTTGCAGCAGTGGCTTTCAAGGCGACATATGCGAGACCAACATTGACGACTGTCCGCAACAAACTGTCTGCAACAACGGAGGGACATGTGTTGACGGGGTTCAGTCGTTTACGTGTGTGTGTCCCAGCGGATTCACTGGTACCACTTGTAATGAAGACGTTGACGAATGTCTGTCAACGCCGTGTCAGAACGGAGGCACCTGTACCAACATGCTCGATTCGTTTGCTTGCGACTGTGCCGTTGGTTTTACGGGTACCGACTGCTCGGAGGATGCCCTCGAGTGCACCTCGAGCCCCTGCCTTAACGGTGGCACGTGCTCCGAAGGACAAAACCCCAATGAGTTTGTATGCGACTGCACGGGCACCGGTTTTGAGGGTGCCACTTG
This sequence comes from Ministeria vibrans ATCC 50519, assembly GCA_943704425.1. Lineage (NCBI taxonomy): Eukaryota > Filasterea > Ministeriida > Ministeriidae > Ministeria > Ministeria vibrans. Next base: position 46,350 of record CALSCP010000932.1, on the reverse strand, counting down.
CACCACTGCAACAGACGAGTGTCTCTCGGCTCCCTGTGCCAACGGCGCTACCTGCTCTGACGCTCATCTCGGCTACACTTGCCAGTGTGCCGCTGGCTTCACCGGCACGCTTTGCGATGAGGACGCAAACGAATGCGACTCGAACCCTTGTCTCAACGGTGGTACCTGCTCCGAAGGCTCTTTTGCCAATTTCTTTGAGTGTGACTGCACGGGCACCGGTTTTGAGGGTGCCACTTGCAACACTGCAACAGACGAGTGTCTCTCGGCTCCCTGTGCCAACGGCGCCACTTGCATTGACGCTCACCTCGGCTACACTTGCCAGTGTGCCGCTGGCTTCACCGGCACGCTTTGCGATGCGGACGCAAGCGAATGCGACTCGAACCCTTGCCTCAACGGTGGCACGTGTTCCGAAGGACAAAAACCCAATGAGTTTGTATGCGACTGCACGGGCACCGGTTTTGAGGGTGCCACTTGCAACACTGCAACAGACGAGTGTCTCTCGGCTCCCTGCGCCAACGGCGCTACCTGCTCTGACGCTCATCTCGGCTACACTTGCCAGTGTGCCGCTGGCTTCACCGGCACGCTTTGCGATGAGGACGCGAACGAATGCGACTCGAACCCGTGCCTCAACGGTGGTACCTGCTCCGAAGGCTCTTTTGCCAACTTCTTTGAGTGTGACTGCACGGGCACCGGTTTTGAGGGTGCCACTTGCACCACTGCAACAGACGAGTGTCTCTCGGCTCCCTGCGCCAACGGCGCTACCTGCTCTGACGCTCATCTCGGCTACACTTGCCAGTGTGCCGCTGGCTTCACCGGCACGCTTTGCGATGAGGACGCGAACGAATGCGACTCGAACCCGTGCCTCAACGGTGGTACCTGCTCCGAAGGCTCTTTTGCCAACTTCTTTGAGTGTGACTGCACGGGCACCGGTTTTGAGGGTGCCACTTGCAACACTGCAACAGACGAGTGTCTGTCGGCTCCCTGTGCCAACGGCGCCACTTGCATTGACGCTCACCTCGGCTACACTTGCCAGTGTGCCGCTGGCTTCACCGGCACGCTTTGTGATGAGGACGCGAACGAATGCGACTCGAACCCGTGCCTCAACGGTGGTACCTGCTCCGAAGGCTCTTTTGCCAATTTCTTTGAGTGTGACTGCACGGGCACCGGTTTTGAGGGTGCCACTTGCAACACTGCAATCGATGAGTGTCTCTCGGCCCCCTGTGCCAATGGTGGCACCTGTGTCGACGCTGTTCTCGGCTACACTTGCCAGTGTGCTGCCGGCTTTACCGATAGTGTGTGCACGACGGAGACCATTGAGTGCACTTCCAATCCGTGCGGCAATGGCGCCACTTGCCTCGAGAATGGTGCTGGTTTCACGTGCCAGTGCTTGGCGGGCTTCACTGGCACGCTTTGCAATGCTGACGTGAACGAGTGTAATTCGAATCCGTGTCTTAACGGTGGTACCTGCTCCAACGGTGCGACACCCAACACGTACACATGTGAGTGCACCACAGCCTTCTTTGGCGACCGTTGCGAGTTGGACTTTTCTGAGTGCGCATCACAGCCTTGCAGCAATGGCGCCACGTGCCGCGACTTTGGCGAGGGCTACTCCTGCATTTGTGCACCGGGCTTTCGTGGTACTCATTGTGAGTCTGAGTTGAACGAGTGCGCCAGCATCCCATGTGCCAATGGCGCGACGTGCTTTGACAGTGTCGATGCGTTTGTGTGTAGTTGCTCTGCTGGATTCACTGGACCTCGTTGCCAGGTCAATATCAACGAGTGTGCCAGTCAACCGTGTGCTTCTGGCGCGGTGTGCATTGATCATGTTGCCGGCTTTACCTGTCAGTGTCCTAACGGGTTCACCGGTACCCTTTGCAATGAAAACATCAACGAATGTGCGTCATCGCCGTGTGAGAACGGTGCCACCTGCCGCGACCTGACAACTATTTTCATTTGCACCTGCGCCGCTGGCTTCCAAGGCACCACCTGTGCCGAGGAGACGATCGAGTGCTTGTCGTCGCCCTGCCACAATGGCGGCACTTGTTCGGAGGGTACTAAGCCGGGAACGTTTGAGTGTGACTGCACCTCAGGCTTTACCGGAGTCGACTGCAGCGTAGACATTGTCGAGTGTGACTCGTCACCCTGCTTCAATGGTGTCTGCTCGCAGCTTGCATCATCGGCTTTCGAGTGCATCTGTGATCCGGGCTTTACTGGCGATCTGTGCGACGTGGAAATTGACGAGTGCGCTAGCACGCCGTGTCAGAACGGTGGCAGCTGTTTCGACTCCGTCAACGGCTACACCTGTGCGTGCTCCACTGGATTCACCGACGCCGATTGCCAGACGAACATTGACGATTGTACAAACGCACCATGCCAGAACGGCGGTACATGTGAGGATGGTGTCAACGGCTTTACTTGCACATGCGCAGCGGGATTCACCGGCACTGATTGTCAGACTAACATTGACGATTGTATTAACGCCGTGTGCCAGAACGGCGGAACCTGTACGGATGGCGACAACGGATTTACATGCGTCTGTGTGGCCGGATTCAATGGCAACGACTGCAGCAACGACATTGACGAGTGCGCCTCGACACCCTGCGTCAACGGCGGCACCTGTACCGACGCCGTCAATGGCTACAGCTGCAACTGTGCCTCTGGCTTTATGGGAGACTCTTGTGAGCAGGACATTAACGAGTGTAGCTCGTCACCTTGTGTTAACGGCGTGTGCACACAGCAGGTGGTTGGCCAGTACTTCTGCGTCTGCACCCCCGGCTTTGTTGGTGACCAGTGCACCATCAATGTGGACGAGTGTGCGAGCAAGCCGTGCCAGAGCGGCGGTACCTGTACCGACAACGTCAACGGCTACACTTGCCAGTGTGCTGCCGGATTCACCGACGCCGATTGCCAGCACCATCCAATGTGGACGAGTGTGCGAGCAAGCCGTGCCAGAGCGGCGGTACCTGTACCGACAACGTCAACGGCTACACTTGCCAGTGTGCTGCCGGATTCACCGACGCCGATTGCCAGACGGACATTGACGACTGCGCCAACCAGCCGTGCCAGAACGGAGGCACCTGTAGCGACAACGTCAACGGCTACACTTGCGAGTGCGTCGCGGGATTCACCGACGCCGAGTGCCAGACGGATATCGACGACTGCGCCAACACGCCGTGCCAGAACGGAGGCACCTGTACCGACAACGTCAACGGCTACACTTGCGAGTGTGCCGCAGGATTCACCGACTCTGATTGCGAGACCGACATTGACGACTGCGCTGGCAACCAGTGCCACGCCTCGTCTACGTGTGTCGACGCTGTCGACGGGTTCTCGTGCGATTGCGCTGCAGGCTTCACGGGCACTCTCTGTGACCAGGACCTGCTTGAGTGTGCGTCGATGCCGTGCGAGAACGGCGCGACCTGCAATGAGCTGCTCAACTCGTACACGTGCACATGCGCTCTTGGCTTCAGTGGCGACCACTGTGCCGACAATGTGGACGAGTGTGCGAGCAAGCCGTGCCAGAGCGGCGGTACCTGTACCGACAACGTCAACGGCTACACTTGCCAGTGTGCTGCCGGATTCACCGACGCCGATTGCCAGACGGACATTGACGACTGCGCCAACCAGCCGTGCCAGAACGGAGGCACCTGTAGCGACAACGTCAACGGCTACACTTGCGAGTGCGTCGCGGGATTCACCGACGCCGAGTGCCAGACGGATATTGACGACTGCGCTAACACGCCGTGCCAGAACGGAGGCACCTGTACCGACGGAGTGAACGGATTCACTTGTGTGTGTATTTCTGGTTTCACGGGTGTCCTATGCGAGAGCGGAGTTTTCACGTGTGCTTCGTCGCCCTGCGTTCACGGCACGTGTGCGGAAGAGTCCCTTGGCTTCAAGTGCACATGTGACGCCGGTTATGAGGGTGTCGCGTGTACCGACGACATTGCCGAGTGTGCCTCCAGCCCGTGTGTGGACGGTGACTGCTCCGAACCTACCGTTGGTGTGTACAGCTGCGAATGTGCCTCAGGCTTCACCGGCACTCAGTGTGACATTGAGATTATTGAATGTAATTCGTCGCCCTGCAGCAACGGCGCGACCTGCAACGAGCTTGTGGATGGTTTTGCCTGTGGCTGTGCCGCTGGTTTCACCGGCCTCCAGTGCGACGTGGACGTCAACGAGTGCGACTCGTCGCCATGTACCAATGGCCTGTGTCTTGAGGGATCTATGCCAGACCTTTTCGAGTGCGACTGTGCCAACACTGGTTTCACTGGACCGCTCTGTGACCAGGATGTCGACGAGTGTGCCTCGTCGCCGTGTGTCAATGGTGACTGCTTGCAACCTGTGCCTAACGCCTTTTTCTGCGAGTGCACACCCGGCTTTGTGGGCACTTTGTGCACCATCAATGTAAACGAGTGTGCATCCACACCGTGTGAGAATGGCGCCACCTGTGAGGACGAAATCTACGGCTACACCTGCACGTGTGCCGCCGGTTTTTTTGGCTCGCAGTGTCAGAGCGACACCGACGAGTGTGCTTCGTCGCCGTGCCAAAACGGAGCGACTTGCGACGACGTCACCAATGGATTCACTTGTGCTTGTGCCGCCGGTTTTGAGGGCCCCACCTGCGCTGAAAGTACCAACGAGTGCGCGTCACTGCCCTGTCAGAATGGTGCGACATGTACCGACGCTGTCAATGGCTACACATGTCAGTGTGCACAGTTCTACACGGGTACCAATTGTGAGGAACTTATTAGTCAGTGTGGATCGTCGCCGTGCCTCAACGGTGGAACATGCAGTACCGTGGGCGGTGGGCACGTGTGCACCTGTCCCGTTGGGTTTGCCGGTGACGAGTGTGAGCAGCAGGTCGTCGAGTGCGCCTCGTCGCCTTGCACCAACGGCGCTACCTGTGTCGATCTTGTGGGCGGTTACGCGTGCACCTGCGCCACAGGATACACGGGCGTCAAGTGCGAGTCAGCAATTAACGAGTGCGCTAGCAGCCCCTGCCTCAACTTTGGTCTGTGCATTGACCAGCCTGTTGGCTACGTCTGCTCCTGCTCCAAGGGCTACACGGGCGCCGATTGTGCCACGAACATTGACGAGTGCGCAAGCAGCCCGTGTCAGAACGGCGCAACCTGCACCGATGGCGTGAACCGCCACACATGCGTGTGCGACACAGGCTTTACCGGGCTCACCTGCGAAACGAGTCTGACGCCTTGCGCGTCGACACCTTGTGCCAATGGTGGTACCTGCACTGCAACCACGGCACCCGAAGCGTACTCTTGCGCCTGCATGCCTGGCTTTGAGGGGGATCAATGTGAAATTGATGTGGACGAGTGCTCAAGCAGCCCCTGCCAGTTTGGCTCGGTCTGCACACAACCTTCACCGAACGCATACGTGTGCGAGTGCCCGCCGGCAATCACATCGCCTCTCAACAACATTGTTTACTCGCTTACGGGCGCCGAGTGCCAGACCATTGTCTGCAGTGCGGTTGCACCCGCGGACACTCTCGTTGTGGGCTCTTCGGTCCACATGAGCGAGATGGTGGGTTGTCAGCGTGTGACGGGCGGCCTGACGATCACGGGCATTGTCACCGATGTCGACGTGTCGTCGCACCTTAACGATCTGCGTGTTGTTGAGGGTCTCCTTTCGGTCGAGCAGACCTCATTGCTTGTGTCTGCGACATTCCCCTCCCTCATCGTGGGTGGTCTCAATGTGGAGCAGAATGCCAAGCTGGTTCAGATTGCCGGCGACATTTCCATTGCCAACTGCTTCGCGACGCCGTGTGTCGGCACGCAAGGCTCCCTCTCGATTGTGAACAACGACGTGCTGTCGACCATCACTCTGATCAACATGGACCGAGTGCCCAACACGTTGTCTGTTACCGGCAATGGTGCTCTGACGGCACTCACATCGCAATCGGGTGCGACACTCGGCTCCGTGGGCTCCAGTCTGATCATTGACTCGAACGCCGTGCTTACCAATGCTGACTGGATCCAGAGTGTTTCGCCGCTCGACACGGCCAACGGCCTGCAGACTCTGCAGATCACCGCCAACCCCCTTCTCTGTTCCATTACCAATCCGCAAAACAACAAGAAGCAGACGCCCTCGACATTTGGCAACTTCCCTCTCGCGGCCATCTCGGACATCACAACGGACGTGTCGTGTCCGTCGGACTGTGGCCTCAACGGGGCCGAGTGTGTCAACGGCGGTACGTGCGATGCCTCCTCGTTTGCGTGTCAATGCACGGCTGCCTACACCGGCAGCGGATGCGACACCGAGATTGACTTCTGCGACTCGTCGCCGTGTTCGCTTGTGGGTACGGCTCAGTGTGTGCCGCAGACGGGCGCCTTTGTGTGTCAGTGTGTCCCCGAGTACACAGGTATCCTGTGCGAGAGTGTCATTGACGGCTGTGCCTCGGTGCCCTGCTCGAATGGCGGCACGTGCTCCGACGTGTCGGGCTCGTTCTCTTGCACCTGTCTTGCGGGCTACCTGGGAGACTTCTGCGAACTGGAGCCGGCGTGTGCATCATCCCCGTGCCAGAATGGCGGTTCCTGCACCAACATGGTCGACAATGGTGCGTCTGCATTTGTCTGCGACTGTCCCAACGGCTTTGCCGGCGACCAGTGCGACGTGGTCAATGTCGCGTGCGACTCGAGCCCGTGTGCGAACGGCGGCACGTGTACCACCGTTGCCAACACCGTTGCCGACTACACGTGCACGTGCGGCTTCAACGGCGACAATGCCGCTGTTGTCTTCGAGTGGACGGGCTCAAGCTGTAACGAGATGCGTTGCATTGCTAAGAACAATCTGATTCTGGTGGACACACCCAACGAGTTGTCGCTCCTAACGGGTTGCGTCGAAGTGGTGGGCACCCTGCTTATCACGACAACTAGTCTGGCAAGCCTGTCGCCATTGGCGCAGCTTGAGCGCGTTGTCGGTGGCTCCCTTGTGCTCTCCTCTACTTCTACGCTTATTGTGGACACGTCAGAGCTTTCGGCGCTTACCAGTGTCGACGGGTCGCTCACCCTCTCGACGTTCCCTGCACTCGCCGAGGTGACTTTTGCTTCGCTCGTGAGTGTCTCGGCCGACCTCAGCATTGTGCATCTGCCGGCCACGGTCAGCGTGAGTCTGCCTCAGCTCGCCACGGTGGGCGCGGCTCTCGATCTGGACGACATCCCCAACCTCACGTCGGTGTCGGCTTCGGCGATCACGTCGCTGAGTGCGCTCAGCCTCAACAAGCTCAACTCGCTTGAGCAGACCACCTCGATTATTGGCCAGTCGGCGCTCACGAGCGCTCCAACGCTCGTCGAGGTGTCGTCGTGTCCCGGTCTTGCGACACTCGAAATTCTCGCTGCAATTGCGCCCTTCCCGTGCAGCAACTGCCAAGGACCCGACGTGATCATTGTGGACAACTCGGGTCTGACCAACATTGATGTGCTGGTGCAGTTTAGCGCGCTCAAAAGCATTACGGTGACGGGCAACGCGCAGATTTGTCAAATTGACTCGCAGCTGTTGTCGACGTACACGTGGACACAGCTGAGCGGCAGTGCGACGGTGACGCCTAACGGAATTGATTGCCCCTGTACCATTGCCAATGTGTGCAACAACCAAGGTGTGTGCACGGCTGCCTCTGAGACGCTCGCGGTGTGCGCCTGCTCGGCCGGCTATACGGGCGAGTCGTGCGAGACAGCTCTTGACTTCTGCGTGGAGAACCCCAACTTCTGCACTGCGGCCAACACCGAGTGTGTGACCTCGTCGAGCTCGTTCAGCGGCACCTGTGAGTGTCAGGCGGGCTACATTGGCGAACCGGCTGTGGGTTGCGTTCTGAAGCCAACGTGTGACGAGCCTCTCACACTGACGCCGTGTGCCTTTGACGCCACCTGTACCGAGACAGCGACGGCTTTTACGTGCGCCTGCTTCCCGGCGTACACGGGCGACGGCACGGTCTGCACTCTTTTGTCGGGTCCTCAGACGGCCGCAACCTTTGGTCTGGACGGCTCGTCGGGCTCGCTCACACTGAACACATCGCCGGCCCCGAGCTTTGTCGACATTCAGGTGCAGGTGACTTTTGTGACGACGACTTCGTCGGCGGTGCTCTTGGACATGACCAACAGTGGCAGTGGGGCAAACAGCGACTCGCTTGCCATGACTGTTGCAAACAGCTTGGTCACGGTTGTGTTTGACACGGGTTCGGGTGTGAAGACGCAGGTGACCGCCTTTGCGTTTACCGTCTCTGACGGACGCCCACACACGGCGAGGTTCTCGCTAACGAGTGCCGGCGTGGCGACGCTTACGGTGGACGCGAGCAATCCGTTTGCAGTGAGTCACTCTCAGTCGGACCGCGTGATTGAGACAAACACGCTCACGATGGGTGCCAATGTGCGTGGGTGCATTAGCAACGTGATCTTTGGCACGTTGAGTGCGCTGGACCTGACGCAGAGTTCGCAGACGAACGTCGCCTTTGGCTGTGTACACACGTTTGGTTCGCTTTGCGCGGTGAACCCATGCCTGAACGGTGGCACATGCACCCCGACAACCTATACACAAACCTTCAAGTGTGCATGCGTGAATTCTTTCTCGGGTACCACCTGCAACGACTTCTACGAGGGTATTCTGTCGCTGCGTGGCGACGGCCGTGTCGAGCTGAATGCGCCGCAGTCGTTCAAGGATGGACGCACGTCGACGCTGAGCATGGACTTCCGCGCGGTGAGTACGCTGCGCATTCAGCGCCTCATCTACCAGCAGTCGACCAATGGCTACGACTACGTGGATATTTACTTGAACGACATTGGCCAGCTTGTGGTGCGCTACGACTTGGGCTCGGGCTCGGGCTCGGGCACGACCACGACGCGCTACGACGACAGCGTTTGGCACAACATTGTATGGAGCCGCGTTGACGCCATTTCTACCGTGCGCATTGACGGTACCATTGTGCTCAACATTGTGTCGCAGGGTCTTAGTGCGGGACTTCAGGTAAAAAAAAAAGAACTTTATTTTTCTAACCCTAACCCTAAGAACTGCAATAATAATAATAATAATAATCATAAAAATAACATTAATTGATTATTATTTTATTTTAGGTGAGTACGGGACTGCTGAATGTGGGCGGAATCAAGCATCGCCTGTACGAAGGCTTTGTGGGTCTGATGCAGAACATTGTGATCGATGGACGCCTGATGAACCAGCTGGACACGACGACGGCGCGTGCGGTGCAGGTGAGCTATCCTGCGGCACCTGGTGGCATCGCCACGTTCACTTCGGGCGCGGCCTTTGCGACCTTTGATCCGTTTGATGCGGACGTGGACACGACGGTGTCGTTCAATGTGCGCCCCGACTCGCAAACGGGCACACTTCTGTACCAGACCAATTCGGATGGACACCCCGACGTGCTCTCCGTCACCCTCGTCGCAGGCTTCCCCGTGCTCCAGTTTAACGCCGGAGGATGTAAGAACCACAGAGAAAGAGAGTAATGTGTGGAGTTCTGATATGTGTGTGTATGTGTGTGTAGCAACTGCGGTGATTACATCGACAGTGAATATTGCCGATGGCTTCTGGCATCGAGTGGTGGTCAGCCGCAACGGCGTCAAAGGATATCTGTTTGTGGACTTTGTCGGGGTGTCGGGCAGTGCCAAGGGCGCACCGCTGTCGATTGACACGCACAACGCCGACTTGTCGCTGGGCGGCGGTGGTTTCCTGGGGTGCCTGAACAACGTGTTCCTTGCCGGCAAGGCAGCACCCATCACTCTCGACTTGACGACCCCCAAGACTTCCTCGGATGTGACCCATTCTTGTTAAAGAGGCTTATGCGAGAGAAAGATAGAGAGACAGAGACAGGGAGAGAGAGAGAGAGAGAGAGAGAGAGAGAGAGAGAGAGAGAGAGAGAGAGAGAGAGAGAGAGAGAGAGAGAGAGAGAGAGAGAGAGAGAGAGAGAGAGAGAGAG
>CALSCP010000932.1:0-36404 GCA_943704425.1 Ministeria vibrans ATCC 50519 | reverse complement strand
GGAGAGGACGGTGTTGGCGTAGAGGTCCTTACGGATGTCGACGTCGCACTTCATGATGGAGTTGTAGGTGGTCTCGTGGATACCGGCCGACTCCATTCCGAGGAACGAGGGCTGGAAGAGAGCCTCGGGGCAGCGGAAGCGCTCGTTTCCGATGGTGATGACCTGACCGTCGGGGAGCTCGTACGACTTCTCGAGAGTCGACGAGGTGGCGGCAGTGCTCATCTCCTGCTCGAAGTCGAGGGCGACGTAGGAGAGCTTCTCCTTGATGTCACGGACAATCTCGCGCTCGGCGGTGGTGGTGAAGGAGTAACCACGCTCGGTGAGGATCTTCATGAGGTAGTCGGTGAGATCGCGGCCGGCAAGATCCAGACGGAGGATGGCGTGGGGCAGAGCGTATCCCTCGTAGATGGGGACGGTGTGGGAGACACCATCACCAGAGTCGAAGACGATACCGGTGGTACGGCCCGAAGCGTAGAGCGACAGGACAGCCTGGATGGCAACGTACATGGCGGGGGTGTTGAAGGTCTCGAACATGATCTGGGTCATCTTCTCGCGGTTAGCCTTGGGGTTGAGGGGGGCCTCGGTGAGGAGGACGGGGTGCTCCTCGGGGGCAACGCGGAGCTCGTTGTAGAAGGTGTGGTGCCAGATCTTCTCCATGTCGTCCCAGTTGGTGACAATGCCGTGCTCAATGGGGTACTTGAGCGTGAGGATGCCACGCTTGGACTGGGCCTCGTCACCGACGTACGAGTCCTTCTGTCCCATGCCGACCATCACACCCTGGTGACGGGGGCGTCCGACAATGGACGGGAAGACGGCGCGGGGAGCGTCGTCACCGGCGAATCCGGCCTTGCACATTCCGGAGCCGTTGTCAACAACGAGGGCAGCAACTTCACTACAAGTTACCAAAAAAAAGGAATGTGAGTCTGAGTCACCAAAAACGGCACACGCAAATGCCATTGGCAGGTAATGAATCACTTACTCGTCACACATCTTGAGATAGGTTTTTGGGGGGTTTGTTCTGCGATAAAAAAAGAAAAAAAAATGAGTAAACAAAAAATAATCAAGTCGTGCAAAGGTCGAAAAACAGACAGACGACGAGAAAATAAGAAGTGTAGGTTGGCTAGTACGCGCAGTACAAGTGCCCAGCAGGCGTATTGGACGCGAAATGACAAAAAAAGAGGGGTTTGGTGATACACCAATGACAACGCGGCGCGTGTGACCAGCCAATAGACCACTTGAAACGCTGCATCGTAAGCAGGATCGCAGACGCCGTTCATGCATTGGTTCAATAGAACGAAAGAGCACGTCGAAAACGATCGCGAAAGACGCTTTTTTTTATTGTTTGGGTGTGTCAACAAAAAAAAATTTTTTTTTCTTTCTTGAGCCATCCACCGCAAAACGCAGGAGCATCAAACAACGACGTTGCTTGCAGCGTGGGCCGACGATGCACAGATGTGGACTGTGCCACACAGCGCCATCATTAAGCTTGCGTACGTGCCGATCTTTTGCTGACGCGCGTTTTTTTTTTGTGACGTTTTTTGTTTGCATGTCGGAAAGACATGATGGCGCATGCGGAGCGAGCCGGTCGCAGTGGATCCGACAAGCACCAATGGTGTGTGCCAACACAGTAGCAACGGCAGTGCTCCAACAGATCCGATTGAGCAGATTTGGACGAGTTTTCGCGAAGAAAAAAAATTATTGCTCAAACGATAAATTCGTTGCGCCGCGACGTGTCGGTACAAGAAGGGATGCAGGTGTGCAAATGAAGGCGGGGAGGAAACTATTAGGACAACTTACTTTTTAAAAAGAGAAAAAAAAAAGGTCGATTTGGGAATTTCTATTCGATATTTTAGCTGAGAATCGCGATCGACTTTTTTGGCTGACGAACTGATGATCGAATACTGATCGAATGACGAGCGTATGACGCACGACTGAAAAGAATGACTCAGTACTCGATATTTAGTACCTAGTTGTTAGTACGTAGAGTAATAGTGTGTAGTAGTTCAGTGCGGGTGTGCAGCGTGGGATGTCAGTTGTCAACTGAAACACCTTTGTGACGAGTGAGAGATCAACGGCACATTAAGATTACGAATTACATTTGAATTCTTTTCGTATACCATCTAGACTCTACGGTCTTTGTTGATTGACTGGGTGTGCGCTTGCGATCAGTGTGGCACAGTGTGCTATTCAAGAAATGGTATCGTTCGACGTCGCAGAGTGTGCGTTGATCGTTTTCTCTTAGAGCGTGACATTACACACCGAATACGGCGATGTCAAAGTAGAGCTGCATTGCGATCAGGCACCCAAGGCATGCGAGAACTTCCTGGCTCTGTGCGCCAGCCACTACTACGACGGTTGTGAGTTTCACAGGTTCGTTCTGCTTTGCACTCCCTTTCTCCTCTTCTCTCCACACTCCCTTTCTCGCCCATACGACCTCTGTACCCACCGGATTTTGTTTCTTTCAGTGTACCATACGATCCTCAGACAAATGTCTCAATGATAGTCACATCTTGTGATTGCGATGAAATGTCTCATCACTTTGTTTCCTCTATCTCTCTCTCTCACACACACACTCTCTCTCTCTCTTTGGTTCTCTTTCTCCCTCTCTCACTCTCATCACTTCGTCTCTCTCCCTCTCACTCTCATCACTTTCTTTCCCTTTCTCTCACGTTCATCGCTTTGTTCCTCTTTCTCTCCCTGACACACACTTTGACTCCCTTTCTCTTTTCTCTCATATCACTTTGTGTCTCTTGATTCTCTCTCACTCTCATTACTTGTTACTTTCTTCCTCCTTTCTCTCTCCTTTCTCGCTTCTCTCTCGTCCAGAAACATTAAAGGGTTCATTTTGCAAACGGGCGATCCCACGGGCACAGGGAAAGGCGGTCAGAGTATCTATAGCAAGAAGTTTGACGATGAATTCAATGCAGGACTGAAAGTACGTCCCCAAAAAACACCTCATAATGATTTTAATAATAAGAAGAATAATTATTAATGATAACTTTATTGCGTTCAGCACTCGGGCCGGGGCGTACTTTCAATGGCCAACAGTGGACCCAACACGAATGGATCGCAGTTTTTCTTTACCTATGCCAAGCAGCCACATCTAGACGGAAAAAATACCGTGTTTGGCCGGTAGAGTCACGCTGACCCGTCCATCGACACTCACTACCGTTGTTTGCGTAGCATCATTGATGGCCTTGACATCCTTGACTTTTTCGAACGTTCGCCCGTCGACGAGCGCCATCGACCTCTCAAGCCCGTGCGCATCCGCGCTGTCACAATCCATGCCAATCCCATTGCCGAGGCGGCCATCTAAATGATTTAGAGACACTCTTTGTAATTATTATTCTTCTATTTGCCTCATTATAATTATCCTCTCACAATCGACAATTGTGTACTAGCGCTCGTCGTGTATTTTCCCCAAAGTGTTGACTAATCGGCGTATATTGATCAACTATTGTCCGAATGTCGTTTCAGATTATCAGTGACGGCTTTCCACTTTTACTGTCGCACACAACTGTTTGCCATTTGACTTGAGCGAAAGTCGAAACTATATTAATTAAATTATTTCGGCACTGCATCAATGTCCAAGCGAAGGGCAGCCGTCGCCGCCTGTGCCACTCCAATGATTGTTTCTGACGATAGTACGGACGCGTCGTATGACATAACGAACGCGCCAGAGGCGTACGAGGACGACGGCGACGAGGGTGGAAGTGGGAGTAGCAGCAGCAGCGGCGAATCGAGTGGCTCGGACGTTGTTGCGGTCGATCGAGCCAAGGGACGGCGGCCTGCTGGGGCTCAGCCTGCCTCGGGGGCGAAGAGCGTCGGCAATGGGGATGGGCGGGGTGCGAACGACGACGACGACGACGAGGACGAAGAGGAGGAGGAGGAGGAGGAGAGGGAGGGAGACGACAACGACCAAGAGGACGATGACGACGAGGACGAAGAGGAGGAGGAGGAGGAGGAGGATGGAGATGTCAATGCAGAGGACGAGGTGGTGAGCGACGAAGGTGAACGGGGACGCAAGAAACGCAAAGCGCAAACGAAACGGTTGGAGTTGTCGTTGCAAACACTGCAGCCAGGCTCAATCCTGCTCTTTCGTACGTTCCGATCCAAAACGAGTCGTAAACACGACGAGCACAACGCCGACAACGATGATGATGATGGGGATGATGATGATGATGATGATGATGATGATGATGATGATAATGATGATGATGATGATGATGATAATGATGATGACGAAGACGACGACGACGAAGACGACGACGACGACGAGCCACTTGTTGGGCTTCCATCGGGTCTGGCCGGTGTCATCGATTCGATCCAGGCGCGCGAACGTGAAAAAGCCGCGCTCCTTGAGGTTTGCCCTGCAACACATCCAACAAGCGGAACCTCTTACATTTTTATTGTGTTTTTTCTTCATCTTTTTTGTTTATAGGTGAAGGAGAAGGGGAAGGCACGAGGGCGCAGGCGACGCGACGATGAGTACGACTACAATGACCCATGGATCGACGACAGTGACAATCACGACCAGTTGACGTTGCCCGAGGGAGCCGCCATGACCAAAGAGAGTGGTTTCTTTGTCTATCGTGGCCGTGTCGAAGTGGTTGGCGGCAGTGGCGTCAGTGGTGCAGCGAAGCGTAGCGGCAAGAGCCGCAGCAATGCGGGGGCCGGCGAGAAGAAGCGTGGTTTGAAACGCAAGGCAGACACCGACGACCTATCGGCAACCAAGGGTGGGCCAAGTGGCAATGGTGGGGGTGGTGGCGCGGCGGATGGGAGTAGTGGCAGTGGTAGTGGTGGGAATGCAGCGAAGAAGCACAAGGGCGAAGAGGACAAGAAGAAGAAGGGTGGAAGCAAGAACAAGAAGGCGGAGTTGGAAGAGGCGCTTGCCGTCTCACTGCCCGAGAGTGTCGTGATGGAACTTACGTCATTGGAACAAGAAAAGCGCGATACGTTCCCCGAGGGATGGCCGCAGTCCAACACGTGTCCCGAGACACTTGAGCCGGCCGTCGAGCGGGTTGCCCTTGCGTGCCATTCCGCCTTGAGCGATCTTAGTGACGCTCAGAAGAACGCCATCCATGTGCGTCTTGCCGACACGCTCGACTACGGCAACTCCATTCTGCTCAAGAGCCTCTTGCGCCGTCTCCTTGCCAGCGCGCTGTGCAAGCCCATCCGCCGGAACCTCGCCCACGCCGAAGAGGCCCTCCGCGTTGCCCTGGCGCCCCATCCCGTGCCCTCCGAGTCCGACTCTCTCGACCAGTTTGAAGCGCCGAAGCACAAGAAAAAACGTAACGAGCTATGATTTGGATGAATGATGTTGATATACTGACGGTCACTTTGTTGTGTGTGTCGTTACGTAGCACTGCCCAAGAGTGTTGCGTGGACCGTCGCCATCAACACAGCATTGCGCTCGATTGTGCAGCTCAAGCATCAGCTGCTCGACCAGGAGAATGACGGACTATCCAAGAAAGAGAAGAAGCTTAAACGCGAGCTCGAGCAGGTCTTTCGTGACTACATCGAGTCCGACATTGTGCTAATTTTCGTCGAGAGTCACATTACCTCCTTGAATGAAGAGAGCCTGAAGAAGAAGCTGTTGGCGCAGTGCAAAGTGGTCCTCAGGTCAGTTGAGCCGGCTCCCGTGCGTGCTCCTCGCTCTGCTACTGCTACTGCTGCTGCTGCTGCTGCTGCTGCCGCTGCTGCTGCAGATACCTCTGCACGTCCACTCGACACGAGCGGTACCCATTCCTTTGTCACCACAGCCACCACCACGCGCGTAGGTGCAACACTCACCCGCCGCGCAAAACGCCTCACGCCCGCTGTCTCTCCGACCCTCCACGACTGCGAGGCGGGCTCTGTTGAGAATGTCGAATCCGATGATGATAATTTTGAGGCTATGTTGCGCACCGATGCCAATTGTCCCGTACGCAAAACCAATACTCTTCTCGCTTCATTGACACAGTGACACTTGCACCCTCCCCCTTTTAGTTGCAGCCATTTGCCGAAGTTGTTGACGTTGACAATCCGAATCAATAAAGCTCTGTATTATATTAATAGAAGCAAATTTAATTACTTTATTATAAATATTATCAATCATAAACGAAACGACGTGATAAAATAATAATAAGAACAAAAAAATATCATAATAATAAAACTAATCATAATTATTATGAATAAAAATTATTATTATTATTATTCTTGTGTTTCTCTTTTCAATTATTTTTATTGTTATTTGCTGAGTCGTCGAATGAGCCGTCTAAACCGCAACGAGCGGAACTACCGCAAGGACGGCAGCTCTGCCTCGTATTCCGGCGGGGGGAAAGGAGGCGGGAAAGTCCGTGGCGCCTTCTTCAACCCCGACGAAAGTGGCGAGAAGTACGCTCACCGAATTATCCTCATTCGCCGCACACCCGGCGCCCCTAGCCCGCCTCAGCCGTCTTTACCAACACCCCCATACGGGTTTCTGCCGTCAACGGCATGCTTTTCTGTCCACATTCCACATTTTTCAGTCTTTGAGCATTACGCGCCAAATTTCGTTTTTTTTTTTTTCGCTTGAGCAGATTTTGACAACATTACTCTGCTGCGCATGCGCGTCCCCTCTCGCCCGTCTGACCCGTGCTTGTGCATATTGCGCTCCTCGCCCGGCGGCTGCTCCGTCTCGCCTGCACCCATCAGCGTGCGTACTGACGTGTTTCGTTCTTGTTCTTTCCCAGTGCCGCTGACGCCGAACGCGCCACCAAAGCCGAGATTGCCCTGACCCGGCAGGAGCTTGACGACAACATGGACTCCAAGTTTGGCTACGAGCGCCACCGCGACGGCGAAGTAAGAGCCACACACTGAACGACCCAAAACTCACTCTTTGTCGTTCTGTGTGTGTGTGTGTCAAGACGCGTTTGGGCTGGCTCATCAACATGAAGCCAGGTGTGACCGCCCTTGACCGTTCACGTGTCGCTCGCAGCTCCATTGACTTTTACTTTATGCAAGAGGTGCGACAGTGTTCGCAGTGCAACACAGTGCTGAATAGACATTCATTTGTAGGATGGTGGTCGGTTCAAAGCAACCCTTGTCTATCAGCCGTACTTTTACATTTCCGTCAAGGTACATACGCCCTATCTCTCTTGATCTCGATCTCGATCTTGATCTTGATGTTGTTTAAATGCTCATCCTTGTACCTTTGTAGGAGGGAACGGAGATTGAGGTGGAGCAATACCTTCGACGCAAGTACGAAGGTGTCCTAGTCGATGTTGAACACTGTCCCCGCGAAGATCTCGACTTGGTGCGAACCAGTACACGCCGTATTCTTTGCTCATTGTTACACATTTCCCTCTCGTAGAAAAATCATCTCATTGGAATCCGCCAACTCTATCTCAAACTCAAATTCATCAATGTGTCCGATCTTCTCAGGGTAACACACACTCCCTCTCGCTCTTAATTGACCTTGTCACTCTTCTCTTTTTTGTTTTTCTTCTTTGACCAGGTCCGCAAGCCCATTTTGACCGCCGTACGAAAAAACGCTGCACGTGCCAAAGAGAGCACAGCAAGCACCACCCACACGGCCATGTTCACAGCGGGCGGCGCCAGTGCCTACACCGACTTCACTGCCACACGCGCCACCACCGGGCCCACCAAGGGCGATGTGCTCGATTCCATCACCGACATCCGTGAGTACGATGTCCCCTATCACATTCGCGTCGCTATTGACAACCAAATCAACGTCGGTAAGCACTTTGTTTTGTTTTGTTTTTGTGTTTTGTTTATTAACTATGTTTGTGCACACCAATTACACTCTTCCCTTGACTCAAACTCTCCTTTCTCTCTCTCTCTCTTTCCTCGACTTTTCCGTTAGGTTTATGGTACGATGTGCGATCCACGGGTACCGACACTTTTATTACGCATCGTCCCGACCTGCTCGAGCGTCCTGATCCAGTCGTCTTTGCCTTTGACATTGAGACGACCAAACTGCCCCTCAAGTTTCCCGATGCCAAGATTGACAGCATTATGATGATTTCGTACATGATTGATCGGCAAGGTACTGTTTCCTCCTGTGCTTTTCCTAGCACCGCCACGGTCACTCCCGTTTGTTGCTTTATTTTATGCCTTTGTGCGTTGTGTGTCTTGTTTGTAGGCTACCTGATTACGAACCGGGAAGTCATCTCGGCGGACGTTGATGACTTTGAGTACACACCGAAACCCGAGTACGAAGGGCCCTTCATTGTGTTCAACGAGCCCAATGAGCGGGCGCTGCTCGAGCGCTTCTTTGAACACATAGTTCAGACACGCCCGTCCATCTTTGTCACCTTCAACGGCGATTTCTTCGATTGGCCCTTTGTCGAGCAACGCGCCGAAATGCACGGCATCAGCATGGCTGACGAGATTGGTTTTGCCAAGGACAACCAAAACGAGTACAAGGCGCGCCACGCCAGTCACATGGACGCCTACCGCTGGGTCAAGCGCGACTCTTACCTGCCCCAGGGCTCCCAGGGCCTCAAGGCCGTCACCAAGGCCAAGCTCGGCTACAACCCCCTGGAAATTGACCCCGAAGAGATGTGTCGCATGGCCTCTGAGCAGCCTCAGGTACGAAGCAAAGAGAGAGGGAGAAAGAATCAACGTGAACGAGGGACAAAAGAATCGAAGTGAAAGAAGAGAAAGAATCAAAGTGAAACAGAGAGAAAGAGATATTGGAGAGGAGAAAAGAAAGAAATGGAGATGGAAAGGAATTGCAAGAGATTAGAACAAAATGACGGAGAAATCTTGTTTATCATCTTTTTTAGGTCATGTCCAACTATTCCGTGTCCGACGCCGTCGCCACCTACTACCTCTACATGAAATACGTGCACCCCTTCATCTTTGCGCTGTGCACCATTATTCCCATGGAGCCCGATGAGGTGCTGCGCAAGGGCTCGGGCACTCTCTGTGAGACACTGCTTATGGTCGAGTCGTTCAAGGCGGAGATTGTCATGCCGAACAAGCAGGAGCAAAAGCACGGCTCTATGTACAAGGGTCACTTGCTCGATGTTGAGACGTACGTGGGCGGTCACGTCGAGGCGCTCGAGTCTGGTGTGTTTCGCTCCGACCTTAAGTACCAGTTCCGTCTTGTGCCGCAAGCTTTTCAAGACCTCATTGATCGTGTCGAGCCCACGCTGCGCCACGAGATCCGTCACGAGGCCAACGTCGATCCGGACCTCGTCACCAACTTTAATGAGGTGCGCGACTCAATTGTGGAGACACTCGAACAGCTGCGCGACACGCCCTTTCGTCTGGAGGAGCCGCTCATCTACCATCTTGATGTGAGCGCCATGTACCCCAACATCATCCTGACGAATCGTCTGCAGCCCTCGTCAGTCGTCGACGAGGCTACATGCGCCGCCTGCGACTTCAACCGACCCGAGTCACAGTGCCAGCGCAAACTCCAGTGGTCTTGGCGCGGCGAATACCTCCCGGCACGTCGCAACGAGTACGAAATGATCAAGATGCAGCTCGAGTCGGAGCGTGTGCCAGGCGCCTCGCCCGGCTTGCCCTCGCGCATGTTTCAAGAGCTCTCGCTCGAGGATCAGTCGACGTTGCTCAAGAAGCGTCTTGGTGATTACTGTCGCAAGGTTTACAAGAAGACGCGCGAGACCAAGGTGGAAGAACGCGAGTCTACCGTGTGCATGCGCGAGAACCCTTTCTACGTGGACACGGTGCGCGCCTTTCGCGACCGTCGCTACGAGTTCAAGGCGTTGCTCAAGACCTGGAAGCGCAAGGTGGACGCCTGTGAGTCCATGGTCGAGCGCCAAAAGGCCCTCAACATGGTGGTTCTTTACGATTCACTTCAGCTCGCTCACAAGTGCATTCGTAAGCTGTTGAACTTGACACCATGACAATCCTTTGCTTACCCCTCCTGTTTGTTTGTTTTCGTAGTCAACTCGTTCTACGGCTATGTGATGCGACGTGGTGCTCGCTGGTACAGCATGGAGATGGCGGGCATTGTGTGCCATACGGGTGCCAACATTATCAAGGAGGCGCGCATCCTTGTCGAGCAGATTGGACGGGCACTCGAACTCGACACGGACGGAATCTGGTGCATGCTGCCCGGCTCATTCCCGGAGAACTACGAGATGCACACGTCAGACGGCAAGAAGAAGAAGTTTGTCTTGAGGTGAGCTATATAAGTTTATTCACTAGCACACACACACACATAATAATAATAGAAATTGATAATAATAATAATAATAATAATAATAATTATAATAATAATAATAATAATAATAATAATAATAATAATAATAATAATAATAATAATAATAAAAATAATAAAAATAATTATAATAATAATAATAAATTATTTTTAATAATATTATAATAATAATAATAATAATAATAATTTTTATTTTATTTTATTATTAAATTTACTCACACACACTCACACTCATGTCTGACTCGTCTTGGTTCATTTAGCTATCCTGGCGCTATGCTCAATCTCATGGTCAACGAGAAGCACACCAATCATCAGTACCAAGACCTGGACCCAACGGACCCGCAGAAACTGCGGTACTCCATCAAGAGCGAAAATAGCATCTTCTTTGAAGTTGACGGTCCCTACCGCGCCATGATTTTGCCGGCGTCCAAGGAGGAGGACAAGCGTCTCAAGAAGCGTTATGCCGTCTTCAACGAGGACGGCTCGCTCGCCGAGCTCAAGGGCTTTGAGATCAAACGTCGCGGCGAACTCAAGATTGTCAAAATCTTCCAGTCGGAGGTGTTCGAGTCGTTTCTCAAGGGCGACACGCTCGAAGAGTGCTACACCAAGGTCGCCGACGTTGCCAACTACTGGCTTGACGTGCTCTACTCGCAAGCGCGCGACCTTGCCGACGAAGAACTCTTCGAGCTCATTTCCGAGAATCGCTCCATGAGTCGCACCCTCGAGGACTACGGTGAGCAAAAATCCACGAGCATCAGCACCGCGAAGCGCCTTGCCGAGTTCCTTGGAGACCAAATGGTCAAGGACAAGGGTCTCGCCTGCCAGTTTGTCATCAGTCGCAAGCCCGAGGGCGCACCCGTCACCGAGCGTACCATTCCCACAGCCATTTTCCGCGCCGAGCCCGCAGTGCGTCGCCACTACCTCTTGCGCTGGCTCAAACTCACCGGTGGCGATGCTGTGCCCGACATTCGCGATCTCCTCGACTGGGGCTACTACATCGAGCGTTTTGCCTCGTGTGTCCAGAAGATTGTCACCATTCCCGCGGCCATGCAGCGCGTGGGCAACCCGGTGCCGCGCGTGCGCCATCCCGACTGGCTGCTGCGCCGACTCGCCGAGAAGCTGGATACGTTCAAGCAGAAGCGTATGGACGAGTTTCTTGTGCGAAAACCAGCGCTTGGGGGCCTCGTTAATGCGAGTCGAGCGGGTGACGAGCAAGAGGTCGATGGAGAGGAGGAGGACATGGTGGACGACGAACCGGGCGAAGCTGCCTTGGACGGCGACTGTGACGTTGAGATGGAGGAGGTCGAGGTAGAGGTCGAGGTGGAAGAAGAGGTGGAGGTTACGGATGACGAGGCGAATGACAGCGACGACGATCTCATGCAACCCGCGGGTGAAGCGGCAGATGCTGTGGACGGTGGTGCTGCGTTGGAAGCGGCGCCCAAGAAGACCAAGATCGTGCGACGCACGGTCAAGCGACTCGTCAAGAAGATGATGAAGAAGCGTCGGCCTGTCGACGTGGGCGACATGGAGGACTTTGGGACAACGGTGCGACGTCCCAACGTACCCGTGGTCACGCGCCGTCGCAAACGACCAGCCACAACGAGTAGTGCGAGCGAGACGGCACCGGTCGAGCCAACGCCTGTCAAGTCGTGGCGTGACATGGGCAAGGCACCCGACGAGAAGAGCGACTACCAGGGCTGGTTGCGTCATCAGAAGGAGAAGTGGCGTCTGCAGCGTGAAGAGCGCAAGCGTCGTCGCGACCTCATGGCCAAGGCTGCCGAAATGGGCGTTGATCCGGCTACGCTGGGTGTCGCCGATATAAACCCGGCGGCCAAGGGAACGCTCGTGGGCATGCTGGACACGAGCGGTCGCGGCGGCAAGAAGTCGCGTCTGGCCACGGGTGTGCCCATGCAGTTGACGTCGTTTTTTCAGCGTCAGACTCGTGCGCTGGTGCGCCACACCTGGCAACTGTTGCAGATTGCCGCAACACCCACACCGGGCGAGTTTCGTCTGTGGCTCATGGCCAATGGCATGTTGCACGCCGTCGATCTGCATGTGCCTCGCGAGTTTTACGTCAACTCGCGCACACTCGACCCCGAGCTCACCTGGCCGCGTGTCAACCGCATTCTCCCGCGCTCCCACCCGTGCTTCAATTTGTACAAGTTTAGCATGCCGGAGAAGCAGTACCTCGAGAAGAGCCGCGAGCTGAGCGCCTTCCTGATGCACACGGACATTGAGGGGGTCTACGAGACCAAGGTGCCGCTGGTGTTTCGCGCTCTCTTGCGCCTGGGCAGCGTGTGTGGCGTGCGTCGCTCCTCGCCACACTGGAGCAACCCAGGTCAGGGCGTACCCTACTGCCTCGACGACCTGCAGATGGTTGAGAACCATGCATATGTGGCGGACGGAGCGCTGCGCACCGCACTGTTGTACCACTCGGCGGCCGACACCCGCGGCGTTATGGGCTTTTTCCATGCCAAGACATCTGTCGTGATCAATGTCGATCCCTATCGCACGGACCGCATGCCCAACGTGCGTCGTACGCACGCAGCTCTCTGGCGCCAACACCAGGCGATGTTGGTGAAGGCGCGAGCGGAGGCGGGCGAGCCGGAGCCGTCGCAGGTAACACCAGACGTACCCGAGACGATGTCGTTTACGGTGCACACGGTTCGCGACTTTCGGGGCGCGTTCCGTCTGGTACAGTCGCTGTTGGTTGACCTGCAGAACGAACACAAGGGACCTACCATGTTGGTGTATCAGTCGCCTCTGAGCGAGCTGGAGCTGAGCGAGCACATGCCGACCCTGCGCGAGTTTCCCACGGCACGCATGCAGTCCAATGCGTCAGACAACCTCTACCCTCCACTTGACTGGCAGCGATTCGCAGTGACACGCTTGCTGACGGGGCACCTCAACTACCGCGATTGGTTTCGCGAGCAGCTTCGACACGCGCGCTACGCCCAAGTGCCCGTGGGCAACATTGAGGCGGATTTTCAGACGTTTGCCGCGGACTTGGCATACGGTCGGGCTCTGTTGCAGCGCGGCCATGTGCTCTGGGTGAGTCCATCGGTGCTGCCGGACCTGGGCGGCAAGGAAGACGACGACAACCGTCTGATGATGGAGACGGAGGGCATCGGAGCAACGGGTGGCGTCGAGATCAATGCGCCCGGCAACTACGCGACGGTGTGTGTGGAGGTGACGCTGACGTCACTCGCCGTGAACACGGTGCTGCAAAGCAACCACATTCACGACATGGAGGGCGCCGCAGGCTCGCTGGCGACGTTTGACTCGGTCGCACCACGATCGTTGGGCGAGCACCTTAGCGGTGGCGTGGCGGGTTTGATGGGTGCGAACATGAGTGCTTTTGACGAGGCAGCGCTGTGCTCGGGTGCCTTTCGTGTGCTTAAGTCGCTTGTGCACACCTGGCTGCACCAGGTCATTGCGGACAACAACGAGGAGGCCGATCAGCAGCTGATGAACTTTTATCGGTGGCTCAAGACGTCGAGTGCGCTGCTGCACGACCCGGGTCTGTGTCGTCTGCTTTTTGGCATGATGAAGAAGCTCTTTATGCAACTCATTGGAGAGTTTCGGCGTCTCGGCGCCACCATTGTTTTTGCCAACTTCAACAAGATTGTCCTGAGCACGCGCAAGACTACGCTCGCCGACGCCGAGGCGTACATGAAGTACATTTTTGAGTCGATTCGCCAGCGCGACCTGTTCAGCACTATCTCGTTTGAGGCGTCTCACTACTGGATGGAGCTGTTGTGGATGGACCAGGCCAACTACGGGGCAATTCCGGCGGTGCACGCCGAGCGGGTCACGACACCCGGCAACAAGTCGCCGTTCCGCACGCCTGGCAGTGGACGGGGCGGAGGACAGGGTGCAATGGAAGTGAGCAACGATGGTGAGGAGGAGGCAGGGCGTGGAAGGACGGAAGAGGGACGGGCGCGACGCAAGTTGATGATGGAGGAGCCGTCGGAAGCGAGCGAATTGCGATTACCTGATGAGTTTAGCTCGGATGAAGACGAAGAAGAAGACGAAGAAAGTGCGGAGGAGAAGGCGGAGAAGAAGGCGGAGGCGCAGAGACGCAAGAGAGCACGGCGTCGTGTGTTGGACGAAGATGAAGATGAAGAAGAAGAAGATGATGATGATGATGAAGGAGAACGCGAGGAGGGAGAGGGAAGCAAGGATGGCGATGGCGATGTGGAAATGACGCGTGGCGTCTCTCAGGCACGCAGTGTTGGAGGAGGCGATGAGGATGTGACGGTGGAGGCTGCGTGGAACATTTGCGAGTTTCTGCCGGACGCACTGCAAGACTACTTTCTGGTGTTGGTGGCGGAGTACATGACGGAAGTGTACAAGCAGCGAGTGGCGACGCGCGAGCAACAGAGCACACTCTCGCAGAGTGTTGTGCTGGCTAAGGTGAAGCAGCAGCGCTTGAAAGGAAACGGCAAGGACGCGCCAGTGGTGCTGTCGGAGGAAGAGGCGCTCTTTGTCAAGGAGTTGGTGCACAAAAAACTGTTTGAGCGCATGGCACATCTGATGGGGCTCATCCAGAAGATGCTTCCGGGCGACGGAGCGCCTTTGGCCGAGGGCCTCTCCAGCGACGCCTTTCCTCGCCGTGCAGGTTCCCATTTGCGCATGCGCTCTCCTGCTCTTGAGGTATCAACATTTGTGTGTGCGTGTGTGCCTGTTCGAAGTGTGTGTCTGACCTTACTTAATGGACTTTTGTTTGTGTGTGAGTAGTTTTGTAAGTTTGTGTGTCATGTGCTGTCACTCAACTCGGAGGTGGCCAGTGAAGTGGCTATTATGAAACGCTCCCTTCTCAGGCTCGTCCAAGTGCGCGAGTTCAGTGAAAGCGTAAGTTTATATTAATTTATAGTAGCGCACTAATATTGTGTGTGTGTGTGTGTGTGACAGGCTGTGTTCCACAATCCGTGTTTGTCGTACACACTGACGGATGTGATCTGCAAGCACTGTAAGCACTGTCGCGACCTCGATTTGTGCCGCGATGAGGATCTGATGGCGGATGATCTCTCGCAGAGGTAACATGAAGCTTATTTCTTGCTTTTGTTTCTTTTTTTTGTCTTTTCTCTTTTCACTCTCCTTCTTTCTATTTATCACTTTGTTTTTTTCTTCCTCCTTGCTTTCTATTTATCTCTCTATTCCTCTGTGTTTTCTTCTTCCTTTCTTTCCCTCTATTTATGTCTCTCTATTACTTTGTTTCTTTCTTCCTCCTTTTCTTTCTGTATTTTTTTTTCACTTATATTTGAGACTGTTCTGAATCTTCTTTCGGACTTAGGTTCAAATGTCCCAGCTGCTCGTTCGATTATGATCGGGCGGAGATTGAGCAGCAGCTGGTGGAGACCATACAACGATATGTGGTCTCGTATCAGCTGCAGGACTGTGTGTGCAACAAGTGTCACGAGGTCAGTTTAGTGTGTGTGAGTGAGACGAGGCTCAGAGTTTATGTGAGGAATAGATCTTTGTCGTTTTGCGTGTGTGTGTGTGTGTGTGTGTGTCTTCCCTCTGATTCCTCTTTCTTGTCTGCGTTCGTCTGTAGGTGCGTGCTGACAATCTCAGTACTTATTGCAAGTGCTCGGGCAGCTTCTCGCTTGCTGCATATTCGCAAAAGGCACTCCATGACAAACTCCGCACTTTCCACTCGATTGCCAAATTCCATGTGTAAGGGGGAAGAGATATATGCATATAATATTATATATAAAAGAATCCAATTTACCATTAATGCCGTCTTGTAGGTTTGAGTTGCTGGAGGATACGTGTTCGCGACTGATGCAGTTGAGCGACCAAGTGGTGGTGTAACATACGAAGAAATTAAAACATCAATATTAATTGTAAATTTAATTTACTGCGGGAAATCTGTTCACATGATATCGCTTCAATCGTTCTCGCACGAGACTCGCCCGTTGTACTTGGACCTTGGTACGGAGGTATCGTTCAATATTTGCTACCTGTTGAAAATTTGGTACATGCGGTGATGTGACAAGTGTGTTGTTTGTATTGAACGGTACCTCCGTGCTATGTATGATTACCCCGCCTCATTTAGCACTCGTACATATGGATATGTCTATTGGTCCATTGGACAGGTATTGGGCTGTATCGGAGACATTTAGGTTCTTGACGAAAAATAGCGCGCGTGTTGTGTTGAGAGTGTCCTTGAACAGCTGAGTCTTGGCACACTTCTTGGTGCATTGTAATAATTCTCTCGTCCCCTCCCATTCTTCGGCGTTGATGTAACCCGTCACGATCGTTAGTATGCATTTTGCAGATTACAGGCTTGAGCCGCACCAGCTCACTTGGGGATCGTGTTGACAATGCTTTCTGCTTTCAATCTCTCTTATTGCAGTTCTTCACATAGTGGTGAGTGGTATCTCACTCGTGTTGTTTAAAACGACTGTCTGCCCATTTGAAGACTCGTGAGTGGACATTAATGTTCCTCGGATTCAGCAGTACTGTATTTGAATGAGTTGGTTGTAGTGTACGGGAACAAAATAAACCATTAGTATTGGTAGGGAGTTCATTTCGACTGCCCTAGGCTTGTACACAACGCTTCACGATATACGTGGTCATTTATTTGCAGTGCCTGCAATGAGTGATTTTTCCGACCCGTCGGTCCGGTGCAAACTTTGCCCCGCCAAAGTGCTCAGTTGCTCCTCACTACCAATCACCCTTACATTTTTCGACGATACGCTTTGCGCTTTGTACGGTACCCAGTGATATTGCTTTCAGCGGCGCGTAGGGGGCTTTTTCAGTGAGTGAAAGTACGCAGTGATAATTCTGTGGGCGCTGGAAGTTTATGCGCGAATTGGAAAAAGTCGACTACTTAGTAAAGCGGAAGCAAAGCTGCAACTTTTCAAAGCAAAAAATAAATGGTGGAAGCAACTGACATCAAAAGTGATCATATTGCATGAACATCCTCAATCCTCATATGAGTCATAATAATACGAATTATTATTATTAATTCAATGTTATTATGCGACGTAATTATGATGATTCTTAACCTAAACAATGTCATCAGTTCATTTTTCATTTTTCATTTTTTATTCAATTCTTTGACCATGCATCCAGCTATGCGAATGCGAATGGGATGTGTGATTCTAGCGGTGTCGCTGTGCGTTGCGGCGCTCCCTGCGCGTGCTGCTGTCCCGAAATATGTGTTGGACGAGAACTGGCCGCACTACACCCACTCAGCGGCAAGCAACTACACCGCCGTTGCTGTCACCAAGAGCGGCAACGAGATTCATTGTGCGCAGCGCAACCCGGCAGCCGAACCCGTGTTTGTTTACGACTTTGTAAGCAAAAGTGAATGTGTGTTGGCGTCGATTTGAGCGCTGTGCTTGGTGTGTGCAGGCGGGCAACTATCTGCGGTCGTGGGGCATGGACACCATCAATTCGGCGCATGGCATGAAGCGGCAGCTTGTCAACGGCGAAGATGAGTACGTGTGGGTGGCGGACGTGGGCGATCATGTCATCCGCAAATTCACTCTGGACGGAAGACAAGTGGCTATGGCGGGAAAGCAAGGGCACGCAGGCACTGGCCTCGATCCCATTGAGTTTGGAAAGTAAGCACTGAGGTTGACCACGCCGTTTGGAAAGAAGATAGACAATAATTTTCGAATGATTGTGTCCCCTTTTAGTTGCGCAGACTTGGCGTTTGACGGCGACGGCAACATCTATGTGGGCGATGGCGATGGTGGCGTGAACAATCGCGTTGTGAAGTTGGACAAGAACTTCAACGTGGTGTGGGTTGCGGGTAATGGTGTGAACGGAACGGCGTTCATTTCGCCGCATTCGGTGGCGTACGAATCGAAGCGACACATATTGTGGGTTGCGGATCGCGGACATAACCGCACTGTTGCACTGGACGGACACACGGGACTTGAGCTTGGCTCCTGGTCTTGTTTTGCACCGGGTGCTCCCTGGAGTGTGCGCGTGGACAACAAGCGGCGACTGCTTTTAGTGCTTGAGCAAAACTATGAAGGTCTAACAACACCCTTTGAGGGACGCCTCTCGGTGCTATCGCTCGAGACGACCACACAAGACCCGCGTGATATTGGGCCGTGCACAGTGGTTGAACGGGTACCACTAGGGACGCCCAAGGAGCACGAGATTGGCGTCGATGGCGACACAGGCGATGTTTATGTCGCCGTGTTGGGCCCACCGACGGCCCTGCTCCGTCTCAACGCCACCTGAGTTATCCAGATGCACACACAAACACATACACATAGAGAGAGGGATATGAATAAAAAACAAACCAAACCAATGGTTTTTATTTGAAAAAAAAAGAAAGGAATATAGGTGAAAGAGAGAAAACATTCAATCAATCTTAACATTGCGGTATATAGTTTGCACAAAATAGGAAGCGCCATGAAACCCAATCGCGCCTAAACAGGAAAGAGAAAGAGAGGAGCAGAGTCAATGGGAGGCAAAAGCAACGACAAAGAAGGAAATGAGGGAGACAAAAAAAGTGAAGGAGGGACATAAAGGAGGGAGAAGGAAGCAAAAAGGGGACCCAAGTGAAACAAGACAACGTGAACAAAGACAGGTGACACGAGACTTCAGAGTGAGACCAAAGGGGAGAAGAGGAGTTGAACGTACCACACATAATTCCGAGTGTTGCGCAGAGCAGTGCCATGTTGCTAAAGTAGAAGGTAGTCTGGAACATCCCATACATTCTAGTAAACAAATAATTATTAATGTTAATAAAAAAGACAAATAATTATTATTAATTATCAATCAGCGTACTTTGTGCGCCAGAGAAAGTAGTAAATGGCATAGAGGTAGACATAGAGAGCGGTGGAGGCAGATGAGAGAAAAGCCGCCCAGTGCCAGCGATGGTCTTCCGCATTGAGAATGAAGTAGGTGCTGACAATGGTGACGCAGATGGAGACGACCATGAGGATGAGGAAGACAAGGAGCGTGAAACCGAAGACGTAGTAGATCTTGTACGCCCAGAACGACGTGAAGATGAAGTACATTTCGATAAAGATGCTGCCAAACGGGAGGAGTCCACCCAACAGAATCACAATTGATAATTCAGTGTACCTACAAAACAAAAAAATGTGAGCGCTCGATATACACAAACAAACAAGTGTACCATCGCTTATCGGGAATGGGACGCGGGACTGCATTGACTCTGCAGGGAAACTCGGCGACACCATTGATGTTACGGCCAAGGACAGTACCGACAAGAGTGAGTGGAAGGA
Source organism: Ministeria vibrans ATCC 50519 (assembly GCA_943704425.1). NCBI lineage: Eukaryota > Filasterea > Ministeriida > Ministeriidae > Ministeria > Ministeria vibrans. Next base: position 17,006 of record CALSCP010000932.1, on the reverse strand, counting down.
TGATGAAGAGACAAATGGCAGTGATGGAGAGAAGGGTCGTGAAGGGAATGGCACGGGTGGCATGGTAGTACATGGCAATGAGGTTGACAAGGAAAGAGAAGGATGCAGCCAGACAGGGCATCAAACTCGCCGTCAACACCATCTGCTTGATCCATTCTGTGCCCCCCATGCGCGCATACAGCGACCCCGAGATAAAACCGGCCACAGGTGCCGTCGCCGCATACGCAAAAATTGCAGTTGTCAGAAGAGACCCGCGCCTAAACAGTAAGAATAGAGAGAGTGTGTGTGTCAAAAAGACATTATTTTTTTAAAAAAATAAATAATGTTGGCGGTGAGTTCAGAGTCGTTGAATGGTTGAGTTGAGCCATTAGGGATTCTTTTTCGGTGCACAAGAAGAAGGGACATTGTAAAAATGGGCTTCTTCTTAGTCAGAGTTTGATTTAGTCTACTTGCGACCCAAACTGGAGTATATAAAAAGCTCCAGAGTGGAATTTGATGTAGACGAAGAGTCGGTGGAAATCCATTGAAAACATCCTCTTACCTAAATAATAACAAAAAAAAACAAGTATGTTAGACGGTTTTCCCAGCGAACGAACGGTACGGGATAAACACATTATCACTAAGATTGACCGTCTGTTTAAATCTTGTCCACGTAAATAAATAAGCCCCGTCCAAATGCACAAAAAAAGAATTGAAAGGGGAGCTGGGAGGACGCACAAAGAAAAGAAAGGGACGATGGAAAAGGAAGACTTACCCTTCGTAGAGATCACCTGCAATGGCAAGAAGAATGACACACAATGCAACAAGAGCCAACTACAGAGAGAGAGAGAGAGAGAGAGAGAGAGAGAGAGAGAGAGAGAGAGAGAGAGAGAGAGAGAGAGAGAGACAGAGACAGAGACAGAGACAGAGACAGACAGAGACAGAGTGCATGTGTGTGTTTGACAGAGAGTGAGTGACTTTGAGAGTGAGTGAATTTGCTTTGATTGAGAGAGTACACGATGATTCTCTCTTATTCTTATTGAGGTTTTTTTTTCTGAGAGAAAATACTGCGGAGAGTGACTTCTTAGGTGAATGAATAGAGGCAAACGTCGTTGCGGATAACTGGAAGGAAGCCAGCCAAGAGCAACCGCAATACAAGCGAGAGTTGATAAATTTATAATGATTATATCATACTATCACATTATAGAACACCCGCCCGAGCTAATCGCATCGATTCGAGCACTCAGATGGGGCCACTTGGTCCGGGCGCTTCCCGCAAAAGCCTCGTACTGTGATGGTGGTGCCTTGAGATAACCAAGGGACTGCAGCGTAACGATACACCATGAGTTACAGCAGAAAAGGGGGAGGGGAAAGTAACACACCTGCTTTGCGGCTTTAAGGCCATCGAGCATCATGCCAATGTGATCTGGTTCGGCTGGATCAAGCTCGCAGGTGAGCATTTGCGACACCGCAGCAACAGCACCATCGTAGTTGCCTGAGGGATCGTCATATGGTTACTCGAAAAACAGTGCAGGTTTACAATTTGTTTTGGTGTTCTGTCGGTACTTTGTCTGTAGCAACAACGAGCGAGGGTGGAGTAGACAATGAGCTGAGTTGAATCGAGTTCAACGGCGCGCCTCAAATGATGCTCCCCAATGCCAAAGTCCCTGCCTTTCCCCGGTAAAATCTAACGAATATCGTTCTCATTTACGCGCAGGCTGACCTCAAACACTTACCTGGAAGACGTGACAGGCCCCGAGAAATGCATGGGCCGCCCACGAGTCATCCTGGAGCTCACATATGCGAGTAAACAGGGCACGGCCCTTCTGCCAGTCCTTGGTCGGACTCTATAGCAATATTTTGAGAGCATCAATTGATGGTACTCGGTGCATACCTTCAAAAGCAAGCCGGCTGAGCGCCACAACTCAATGAGCGACACCCCATCAAACTCCCCGCCTCCACCACCACCACCACCAGATGCGCCCCTCTGTGCCTCAGCGGGTCCGTACTTGCTTTGAAACAATCCCTTGACGCGAGCAACCTCCCCACCTCGTCCAATCTTGGCTAGAGACTGCTCTGCAACACGCAGTGCATTGACAATCATCGGTCGCATCCATCCCGCACTGGCTTCCCCCCCAAAATCTGCCATGTGTCCAATCAATAACATGTGTGAGAGTTCTTCACGTCACACTGATGAATATAGTTTACCATCCGGGTCAGTTTTGGGCGCATTGAGAGCTGCCTCTGCTGCCTCTGCGGCTTCTCGGTACTTTTGTTGCTGCTCTAAATTCTGTGCCAGAAGAGCGTAAGTCTAATGGAGAGAAAAAATTGCGAGTGTTAGAAAGGTTGAAAAGTGAGAGGGAAAAAGGAAGGAAAAAGAAAAAGAGAATGGAACCTCAGCTATGGGACAAAGCACAACAGCGCGACGGCAGTACTCCTCTCCACGCTCACTCGTCACACAGTCAGCGCCCCTAATATACACACACACAAGAGAGAGAGAGAGAGAGAGAGAGAGAGAGAGAGAGAGAGAGAGAGAGAGAGAGAGAGAGAGAGAGAGGAAGAAAGAACAAATAGAGAGAGAGAGAGAAAGTGATAGAGAGAGAAAGTGACAGAGAGAGATAGAAACAAAGTGATAGGAGAGAGAGAGAAACAAAGTGATAAAGAGAGAGAGAGAAAGTGATAGAGAGAGAAAGTGACAAAGAGAGAGATCAGCCACACTGCTTCTTATCTCGCCCATCCCTCCTCTACTCCTGGAGCAAAAAAAAAGTGCCTCGTACCACGTAAAGGCAGACGCCGCATGGAACATGAGGAGCGGGTCATTGGGACGCAATTGCGTGAGACGTACAAAGAGTGGACGGACGTCACCGTAGCGCGTTGCTTTGAAAAGTTGCTCTGTGGACTGCAATAGAGTCGCGCTCTCAATATCAGCCGGATCTGCTAAGACTGTAAGGGAAAGTGAGTGAGAGAGAAAGAGAGAGAGAGAGAAAACAAAGAAAGAGAAATATAAAATGAACAAAGTGATAGAGAGATAGCGAGAAAGAACGGGTGAGGACGACTAGGATGCAGTGTGAATAACAAAATAATACTTTGAGGAATGGTTTGTTTGTGGCGTTGAATGAGCAACTGAAGCCCGGCCCAATCGCGCCAAATGTCAGTCAATGCTTCGCGACGAAACTCATGTTCTCTATGAAAAAAGGAGGCAAAGTTCGTCAGTGACTCAGTATGTATGTCTGTATGTGTATGTATGTATTTATGTATGTGTGTGTGTGTGTGTGTGAATATGTCTTTGTGGTATGTGTGTGTGTGTTTGTTTCAGTAAAATTTCGAAAAATTACGTTGCGAAGTTTGCCGATTTGACTCGGAAGTACACCACATAGCGAATATTCTCGCGGGTGTTTGGAGCAATGGAATGGGCGAGATTGTAGTGCGCAATGGTAATGTCGCCGGCGCGAAGACAGAGCTAAAGAGACGGTATAGAGTGGGTGAGACAGAGACAGGGGCGATTGAGAGCGAGCAAGGCAGAGACAGAGGCGACTGAGAATGAGCGAGACGGAGACTGTACCATTTTGGGCTGAGAGAGCGGGAGGTCCTTTGGCATGCCGTCGTTACCAGCCTGCGCAAGCGTATCGCAACCATGGGTGCGAAAGTACCTTCATAGGAGGGAGACGGAGAGGGGGTGAGGGTCTACAGCGAGAAAAGGAGAGGGGTGCGTACTGCTCGGTGGCGTGGTGGGAGCGGGGGAAGACGACGAGGTTGCCCATGAAGGACACGGAAATGTCGCAGAGGGCGACGCCGACGAGGGCAGTGAAGTGGTCGATGCGCCCTGGATGGTGGAGGGTTGAGTGCGGGTCTGCGTTGGAAAGGCCGTCGATGTGCCAGGCGCGCGGCCAGTACGGCTTGGGGACGGAGGCGTCGGCCGCCATGCACATGTCGCCCGGAAAGCGCAGTGCGATCTGGCCGAAGTGGATGGGGCGCGTCGAGCCCACCAGCGTGCTGAAGATGGACGGACACGCCGACGCGTTGTACAGATCCGTGATGGCCTTGCTCACCTAACAGCGATTGCAAGTTCAGTACCAGGGAAGTTTCCAGTGTTTGCATCGACCAATGAAACCGAACCGAAAGCGACGGAAATTGAATCCCATCGACAAAGTCGTTTTTCCCACTCATGCCCTGCGCCAGAGCCTTGTTGATGGTGCGCAGTGCGGCTCTTCGCAGCGGCTCCTCCACTGCATTTGGCACAATGGTAAAACCGTCTTCGTACACCTCCAGTTTGTTTGAGTCAGACAGCGACATGGGCCAAACTACTCAGACTCCTCGTTGGTCGATTACACCCTATACTCTTGTCTCTTTTCGATTTTTTTTTGTTTGAGTTGAGTCACTTTGAGATTATTTTGAGAATTTGAGATGAATAAAAAATTGAGATGACTCAAAAAAAAAAAAAGTAAAAACGTCTTTTTAATATTATAAAACTCAATCTAGAGAAAGGCACAGCTGCTGATCAGCGTGATCAGCGAAAATGAACGGTATAAGGACTGATCGTGGCACCGCCATGGCCTGCTTCGCATGGCGAGGGCCTCTGTGGACGAAAACACATCACCACATGGGAAAACTAAAAACGCGCCAGAAGACGCGCGATTCGCACTGGGCGCGCCTCTCTCGCCGTGCATACACCGGAAACTTGGGATGCCAGTGGCAGTGTGCCACCGAGACGGAAAGGCAGACTCAGTTTTGTTCAAGAATAGACTCAGAGGATTTTTCGGGACGCCAACGAGTTGTCGTAACACTTCTAGGCGGGCCGTTGGCGTCTTCGTGCACAGGCACGAGATGACCACTCATCATTGTCGTTGAACTTAGAAGAATCAATGACTTATGAGTTAGAAAATAAATCCAATTCAAATTCAAATTGATCATGAAGTTCCCAGCCGTATCCAGCACCCTCCTGGTCGTGATTGGCACTGTTACTCTTGTTTTGAGCGACTCGTGCCAGGATCGTATGGATGCGTGGTGCAACGAGCCAGCAAATTGCTTGAATGATCTCCCCGCCGGATCAGGACCGCTCTACGCGCTGCACGACACCAACGCACACCGTGCCATCGACCAGGTGAACACCACGCACTGGCATGGGATGATAACGCACGAGCCCTTCTTGCGTAGTGGCGCTGTTACGCCGCCTCCACCCTCGACGTCTCTGGACAGCACTACGAGAACGGCACGGCGTACTGTACGCGCGACACGCAGCTGGCGCAGGTGTACGCGTCGTGCGTCCCCAACCTGACGAGTGTGGACGTGTTCACGCACGGCGAGGGCGGCTTTCCGTGCATTCGCATTCCCGCTGTGGTGTTGACACCGCACAGTCTCATTGCGTTTGCCGAGTGTCGCTTCACCACGGGCGACGGCTGCATTCCCACTGCGACCGTCGCACGACCACCTTCAAATGGGGCATCGCGTGTTGTGTGCACCAAGCAGAGTTTTGACGGGGGACTCACTTGGTCGTCTTTGGTTGTGCCTTTCGGCACGGACTACACACAGTCGCAACCAACGATTGTGTGGGACGCGGTGCGCTCTCAAACTGTGCTGCAATTCTGTGCTAATGGAAGCAACTTCCAATCGACGAGCAAAGACGGCGTGTCGTGGACACGTCCGCACAACATTGGCGGATTCCTGGGCCAGTGGAAGGGCGCCGACACGGGGCCTGGCACAGGCATCCAGTTGCAACACGGTCCTCACGCAGGTCGCATGCTTTTTATTGCGCATTACGGAGCGTACCAGAACGACGTCGTCTTCTACACGGACGACGGTGGAGCGACCTACAACCTCTCGCAGACAGTGTTCCCTCACATGGATGAGGCGCAGCTGGTGGAGCTATCGACGGGCGACGTCATGGCCAACATGCGCAACAACCACTACCTGCCAGGCGACTGCCGCGGCGTCGCCATCTCTCACAACGGCGGCGAGTCCTTTGGCACCACCACACCCGCTCCGCAGCTCATCTCGCCCGTGTGCATGGCATCCATTCTCAGCGATCCTTCCCCCTCCAATGGCACTCTCTACTTTGCCAACCCGGCGTCCAAGGTCTCCCGCGACAACATGCGCATCCGCCGCAGCGACGACAACGGCCACTCATGGCCCCACTCCTTTCTCGTCTCCCCATCTGACGCCGCCTATGCATGCCTTTCCGCCCTCCCACCCTCATCCCGTGCTCTCGGTCTCCTTTGGGAGTCCACTGCGCCCCACTGCGACGGCCCTTCGTGTCTCATCAAGTTCACTCTTGTTCCAAAGTCTTTGATTGTATGACGTCAAATCATGAAGGGTACTCACTACCTGTGGAATGGGACTGGACAATGGGTTCAGAATTACTATATCAATTATTTTGGTTTTGGCACCGTTAAAAAAATCGATTAACTTTTAGTAGTACTGTGCGACTCTGACTCTCTCTGGTCTCATTTTTGAAAGTTTTCATATTTTTTGAGAACATTCAGTGCTGTAGCGCAATCGATGACTGGTTCGGGATCATCGTCGACAGCTGAGACTGCTGCGGAACTTGCCAAGAAGCTGCATGCCAAAGAAGATGGCCATACACACGAAACCATTTGCGAACAGCTCATCGGAACGTATGTCATTCATTGGCTCTCTCTGCCTCCTCCCGCCGCCCCACCTGCATGCTCCACGTCCCCCACTAGCTTCCCTTTGCCCCCCTCCACCCCCTCCGCCTCCCTCTATTCACCCACACCCGCTCTCTGTGTTGATTTTGGTAGCGACGAGCATTCGCAGCAGACGCTCAAGGCGTACATGTCGCATTGGGATTTTAAGGGCAAGAAGCTGCTCCAGTCCCTTCGCGAACTCATGGGCGCGTTCACATTCAAAGGTATCCATGCGCCTGTGGCTGTTTCAGCACCCATTTGATTGCGGCGGGCCCTTTTTTTGTTGCAGGGGAGACTCAGGAGAAAGGACGCATTCTCGACGCATTCGCAGACCACTACCACGCGCAGAATCCCACTGCCTTTGCGTCTCCCCTGGCCGTGTACGGGCTGACGTTTGCCTTGGTGCTGCTCAACACCGACTTGCACAACCAGAACGTCGAAAAGAAGATGTCGGTGAAGAGCTTCATCACAAACTGTCGCGAACTCGATGGCGGTGCGGCCATCGACACGCAGTTTCTCAAGGTATCCCCCCGAGTGCACCCGTGCCCCCTTTTCACGGATGGCCGGACTGTTGTAGGAGTTGTATGCGGATGTGAAACGAACGGAGATTTGGATGCCACAAGACGAGACAGAACAGAAGCGTATCAATGAGCCGCCACAGCACCGTCTCAGCGAAGGAGGGGTAAGGCAGAGAGGGACGGGGGTTCAGTCGATGCGACGCCAGTCAGAGAACGATTTATGATTTGTTGTCTGGATACATCTGTACGTGTAGAACATGAAATCTGAGGTGCAGTTGTCGCTGAGTGCAATGCATCAGGATGATGAGGGAGAGCAGGAGGTGACACGCGAAGGGGTTCTCATTATGAAGCGTCTCGTTGACTCCAACTTGAAGCGCGCAAAGGTATATCCAGCAGTATGACCACCAGAACATAAGAGAGAGAGAGAGAGAGAGAGAGAGAGAGAGAGAGAGAGAGAGAGAGAGAGAGAGAGAGAGAGAGAGAGAGAGAGAGAGAGAGGAGGAGGAGGGAGGGAGAAAGAAACAAAGTGATAGAGAGAGAGAAACAAAGTGATAGAGAGAGAAACAGAGTGATAGAGAGAGAGAAACAGAGTGATAGAGAGAGAGAAACAGAGTGATAGAGAGAGAGAAACAGAGTGATAGAGAGAGAGAAACAAAGTGATAGAGAGAGAGAAACAGAGTGATAGAGAGAGAGAAGCAGAGTGATAGAGAGAGAAACAGAGTGATAGAGAGAGAGAAACAGAGTGATAGAAAGAGAGGCTATGTTTGTCTGTATGTGTGTGGTGTATTATATAAGTATTTGTGTGTGTGTGTGTGTGTGTGTGTGTGTGTGTGTGTGTGTGTGTGTGTGTGTGTGTGTGTGTGACAGTGGAATGGCGTAGAATCGACGGTGGCACTCGCGACACGCAATGCTCATCGGATCGTGCTTGTTTCTCGCGCACGACCCGCGCGTCAAAGACCCGCTTCATCGCAAAGTAATTGACAATCAAACAAGAAGAGTGATGAGAGGAACAACTGACACTCATTGGTGTGTGCGTGTGTTTGTGTGTTTGCAGCACGAGGTGATTGGTCTCCGCGTCACTCTGCGTCACGCGGTTGCAGAGGTGAGTGACACAACATACACCTACTCACACACTATTTCTTTCTGCATGTGTGTGTGTGTGTCACTTTTCGCGTCGCAGACTCAATCATTTGTTCTTTTGTTCTTTTTTTATATGTGTAGGTTGCGTCGTGGTACGAGAAGCGTGAAAATGTGTTTCGCGTCACTACCAATCGGTATCAAGAGTATCTCTTCCAAGCAAGAAAGTACGAACAAAAAATCTATCGACACACCAGCCCAATTTACTAATGCAATTCAGTGCACACGAGATGCGTGCGTGGTTGGGGAGCATCAACCAGCTCGCGGCGCAGCAGTCAGCACCCCCATTGCCTGCGCCCATGGGCAGCCAGCACGTCTTCAATCGTCCTCTTCAGCCCAGCAGTCGCACCCGCCTCAACGAAGTACCCTCACACATGCGCATATCTTAATCACTCACAGTCATTCACCTTATCCTTTTCTTTTTAGGTTGAGCAGGTCGAGCATCACAGTGCAATGTGCGATGAGTTTGCGAAGAAGCTCAGTCAACATACAAAGGTACGGCACGAGAGACACCGAAATTCAACGCTCATCCTTTTTGTTTAGACTTTCTCACAAAGCCGCTCTAAGCAACAGGAAATCAACTACAATCTTCAAGGTTCGTTTTAACTCGCATGTAAAACGATATGAAGTTTTCCTTTTCTCTTTAGGGGACTACTTTGAGTTTGAGCTGAAAAAGTATACCATTTACCAACGCATTATGACGCAGCTGCTACACGAAGCAATGGAGGAGATTGGGGGAGAGGACCCGGAAGAAGACGAAGTAAGATAAAGATTCGATAGTGAGAGAAATGAGGGAGAGAGAGAAACAAAGTTATAGAGAGAGAGACAAAAAGTCAGAGTGATAGAGAAACAAAACAAAGGGATAGAGAGAGAGACACACACACACACACACAAATGGTAGAAAGAAACAAAGTGATGTGAGAATCAAAGGATAGAACGCGATAGAGGGAGAGAGAAACTAATATGTTTGTGTGTGCTTCATCCCACTCACTTCATCAATAATTGTTTGTCAATTTTCGTGCGCATTGTTAGGTGGATAGTGCCGCGGATGAGGCACTGCGCACGCACGCACGCATGCACGCCGAGTCGCACGCAGGCGGGCTGTTCCTAAGCAAGGCCTTCCTGCCACGCACCCCATCGTACCACATTGCCATTGCCCATGACGTCATTGTCGTGGAGCACGAGTGGGCGGATGCACTGGCCCACGAGAGCCTCTATGACATCAATCACGACGTGACTGATCATTCCGAAACGTAGCTATCACATTTTCCCCCTTCTTCTTGAGATCTTTGCAGTACCAGTAAAAAAATTACACAATATTATATTCCTCCCTGCCGAAATATCGAAAGGGACATTCGTCGTCTCAAAAGTAGTTACGAGCATAGCGATAGGCAAGACGCACAATGAGAGGGACGTGTGCGTCCGCTGGGGGATGAAACCGCTCTGCACGTGCCATCAGACGATCGCGTTCCGTCAGCAGTTGTGCGCGCGTCGTCGTGTGTGCACTGCACAGGGCAAACTGAAGCTCAAAGTCACGAAAGGCTGAGCGACAGCCAAAGTTGGGCGAACCAATGAGGGTCGTTGTGACGGTAGAGTCGTCGGCCCACAGTCCCTTCGCATGAAATGTCCATCCGTAGCGCTCCCACTCCCACAGATGCACCCGTGCATGCTGTTGTGCGCGTCCAATACGCTCCCACATGCGTTGCAGTGCATACCGATACACGACGGGCACATAGCCCTTGATTCCAGCCGCTCCAAAGAACCCATTGGCAAGGGGACCGGCCGCAACGACATCCACCGCTGGTGCGGTGTTCTCGCGCACCAGCGCCTCCGCATACTCATCCGTCAAATTGCAGTAGCCCGTGCACATAGCCACGGGCGCAGTCGTCTCGCGCAGTAGCGCGTGTGTCATGCGGTGATCGTCGTCAATTCCAAACGATCCCATCTAAACAACCATGCGTCAGTATTATAAAAGGAGTCATTAGTGAGAGAGGAGGGGGGGGGGGGGGGGGGGGTTAGGCTTATTGTGTTGAGCTTATTCAGCAGTTTGGTGATTACTTTCCAGAATCAGCCAAATGGTAACGATTTGAATGGATATGAAGGATCTCATTCAATCGACTTTTGTGTTTGTTTTTCTTCAGGATTTTGCAACAGCTAATGAAAGGAGGAGCGTAAGTCAATCACAAATATGACGGTCTGACGGTGTGAATAGATTGTACAAAAGTGGGGGGGTTGTACTCTGTGATATGGATATTGATTACTTATAATAATAAGTATTATATTATTCGATTGTGTGCGATTTCTCGTGTGCACTCATGGGACAATTATCATGATTCTGACTGTCGTGATTGGTAGATTGGGGAGTGTGGACCGCATCGCTCGTTCTCGCGACGCACTGACGATTCCATTGCATATTATGGCGTAAGAGATCATCCACACACTGAGAGTCACACAAAATCACCACTTTGTGAGATATTAGTTATAATTTTTGTATAAGAAAGTACTGATCATGTAATGTATGATAGTCACGCTGAGACGGAATTTGCAGTGCCCATTGAGAACTGTGCAGAGTATATGACAAAGGTATTTGTTTTACTAGTCCTCTCTCCTCTCCTCTCTCCATTACTTTGTTTCTCTCTTGTTTCTCTCTCTCTCTGAGTTCATGTATCATTTTTCATCACTTTCTTTTGATTTTTCTCTCGCTCTGTTGTTTCATACTGTGTTTTTTCTTTTCTTCAGATTTACGAGTGGGTGTCTCAAAATGAACCGATTTTGCATTTGATTGAGCTGCGGTTCACCGCGAGCGACTCATTTGCGCTATCGGGGAGTTACGGGCGGACTGCGTGTTATGCTACGGGACTGCAGTTCCACTCGCGTCCAACAGTACTTGCCGACTTTTTTGGGATGTTGCAGGAGACGGCCATTGCGCTGGGGGGTCGACCGCACTTGGGGAAGATGTTTGACGTCCGGGGTGCACGCTTTAGGGCGCTCTATCCAAAGTGTAAGTGCAGAGGGAGGGCGCGTGTGATTGAGGGTGTGCATGTATATGATTGTGTGTGTGTGCGCATGTGAGTATGATTGTGTGTATGTGCGTATTATGCTTTCTGTGTGTGCGTGTGTGGCGATGTTCAATTGCAATTGGAATTTGTTTTTTATTCCTTGAAACGCTTGGATTGGCTGCCAATGTACGCTCGTGCCTTTTCCCGACATTCGTACTTGACTAGACTAAAATAATAATAATTTTTTTAGGGGATGAGTTTGCTATGGTACGCAGTGAAATGGACCCTAACAATGTGTTTGTGAATGATCACATTGCGCGTTGGTTGGAAGACTGATTTTGAATACATCTTTGGATTCCATTGAATGAGACAAATTCGATTTGATTGAGCGGTAAAAAGTAGAGAATAAACACCCCTCCCTCCCAGTCTCGATCCATTTATTTTGTAAATTTTATATACACTATAATAAATACAACTTCTTCTTCTTCTACGCAATGTTCGGAGCGGGGGCCTTCATGGGGACACATGCGGGCTGGTCCTCTGTGACCCCACTATTCCACCACCGCTCAACATCGACAACGGGCACGGGAAGAGGGCTGTGTCCTTGAAGAATGCGACACGCGTGGTCGAGAGACCCTTCCTTCTGTTGCATAAGCTCCACAAAGAGAGGGTTGAGCTGGGATGGAGGAAGACGACGCCACAACAAATATGCATTGTAGGCAGTCTCGTTGCTATCGAGGTACAACATGTGCTCCACAAGTGCAGTCATGTTATAGTCAAAGTCGCTCAGAAGAAGCGCCGTCGGCTGGCCATTGTTAAGCGGGAGTACTCGCGAGTAGTTTGTGTGTCCCCCAAAGACCACCGGTATACTTTCCGCCCCAATAGCGCGCCAATATTTCTCCGTGATATAGTCGAAGCAGGCGGAGTTTTCAAAGGCAAATACAAACTTGTACGAACGCGCAATAGGTGTGAGAGAGTTGAGACTAAAAAAAAAGCGAAAAACAAACACACAATGTAAGACAAGGTGTGTCTTGTGCACTGTTACATACCCGGAAAGTGTTCTATTGCGATGATCGCCCATGAATTTCCCGTATCCATGCACATGTGTCCGGAGAGGGGCGGGGAGAGCCGCAATGAGCTTGCGGAGAAGTACAATGCGTCGCCGCGCGTAAATGTTGCTCACAGCGTGCATCATAAAATGACCTTCACGCTTCGGCTGAGGTGACCAAGTGGGGTTGTTCCAGATCACGGCACCCGTGTACGGCTGCTGTCGGGGAGTGTTGAGTCGTGGCGGTAGGTGTAGGTCCAGAGCGGATGAAGACGGGACCAGTGCGGGCCCTTGAGCCGGTACGAGTACGCATCACGGTCCGGAGCAGGTGACTCAAACATGCCCATGATGAAGGGTGCGGTCGGGTATGTTGAGCGACTCACCATTGAGTCGATGGTGTGCGACTGTGTCTTCAAGTGAACGTAGTAGAATGCGTCGCAGCGCTGCGGCGGATGTCTTGCTGGCGCAAAGCGGGTCGTGCGACAGCCGCTACGAAGGACGCTGTCGGCCCGCCGTGCGCCAACGAAGCAGATGGTTGGCGTGGTTGTGGCGGTAAGAGCAAGAGAGGGAATTGCGACGAAATCTTCCCTCACCGCAGTTTGAAGGGGCACAGCCGCCCTTTGCCAGATGTACACCAATGAAGCTGCGCCGACAAGGACGGTGAGCGTGACGGCCGAGGCAATCACGCGTTGAGAGACCATAATGAAATGAGTATTCACGAGAGCCCACTCAGCCCAACGCACACCCGCCGAACCGCCCTGTGATCGCTGTACTCAGGAATACCTCAGCGTGCCAAGCAAGAGATCGGTTCGTTAAGATGTGAAGACTCAGAAAAGAGATGTTTCTATTAAGAGCAAACGCATAATAGGAATAAATCAAGTGAAGTGATTACAGTGAACGTATACCATAATGAGTAATCGCAGAGTAATACAATGCTTTCGTCATATGCTAGCCCTAGCCCACCAAGAAGATAGAGCACGCATATACCCACACTAGGCACAGATACGCTTATAATACGATTGTTGATGATATTCATCCAAACTTGGTTAACTCAATCTGAACCGCCACATTACACTTTCAGTCAACAGTTTGAGTTATTTACACAAATTTTCGTCCTCATTTGCCGACATTTTCGCCATGCTTCCTGGTAAGGCCACGTGGGACGTTGGATGCAAGCAAAGTGTATTTCTCTCCTGATCTTTTTCTGTGCTTTTTCGTGATTCCGTTAGATGATGGCTCAACGCACGCTGGAGGCGCCGCGCCGCTTGAAACACGTAAGCTAGCCTGTGTGGTTGAGATTACTCTCGGGTGGTGCGTTGGAGAGGACTCCTTGGGCCCGCAGAGTGTGTGTGGCGACGCGTTCTTGCTTTTTTCGCTTTCCCGTCTCTCTCGACGCCGTTGCTGCTCGCGGCGCGCCGTGCTATCGCCTCTGTGCTGTGCCGAGACACCTCGTTCCCACTGACACCACTCGATTGTTGTATTTGTTTTAGCATCCAAAGTGTCAATGATTTTTCAGTCACTCAGAATGGTAATATCTTATTATCCGCTCACACAAGGCTAACACTCGGCCCACTTCCACACCCACACCCACACCCACACCCCCACGCACACATGTACAGCGACACCAAAAGATCTTGGACGACCTGACGCCTCGCACGTACCTTCGCTGGTTCTTAACCTTCGTCGTGATGGACTTGTACGCCTTCCGCGTCTACATGGTCGAAGGGTTCTACATTGTCACCTATGCATTGGGCATCTATCTCCTCAACCAGCTCATTCTCTTCCTCACCCCAAAAGTCGATCCGGCACTCTCCAATGATTCAGATGTATATACTTTTGCAAAGATAGAGCGAGCGTGAGAGCGTCTAAGTTCATTGACTTTTTAGACTCCGGATGACGATGGTTTACAACTGCCCACCAAAAGTGGTGATGAGGTAAGAACAAGCCATGCTATGTTTTTTTTATATGTCTCATTGGTGTATTTTTCTATTTTGTTTCAGTATAAACCGTTCATTCGACGATTGCCCGAATTCAAGTTTTGGTATGACAAAGCTTTGTTTCAACATGTGCCATTTTCAATTTGATACCTAACCCCCAAACGACATGACGTGCATTCCTAACGCTAATGACAATTGAATTCCCATAAGTGTAACCCTAACCTTAACAAGAGCACATCGTAGAGGCAATTACACCAACGCCAACACGCTCACCGTATCCCTAATTACACCCTCTTTTCTTTTTAGGCTTGGCATTACCTATGCGACTCTGATTGCTTTGTTTTGTACCTTTTTCTCTGTCTTTGATGTTCCTGTCTTTTGGCCCATTTTGGTCGTTTATTTCATTATGCTCTTTGCAATCACGATGAAAAAACAAATCAAGTAAGGGCCAATTATTTTTTATTATAACCCTTTCAATCGATCTTCCACTCGTGCTTCTTACGCACCCCTCGTATTCTAGCACACAAAGTGTGTCTCATTTGTTTTCGTATTGCCTTCCACACATTTTTCATACTTCATTATTTTACTCTCTTCCTCATTCCTTAGGCATATGATCAAGTATCGGTATGTGCCACTCTCACTGGGCAAGCCCAAATTCAAAGGAAAGGAAGACTCAGGCGCAGTTGTCCAATCTTAACTCTATTTTTAATGTTTTTTGTGTATCTGGTCCTTAAATTTATGATGAAAACAAGAAAAATTTCAGTCTTGAGAAACAAACACAAAAAGACAAGTTTTCAGTTTTGCGTCGTGTCAATAATGTTTTTGTTGTCGTCGATTGACTGTCAACCACAGCCAAACCATTTCTACTGCCACAAATGCGTTCTGGCGATCATTTCTCTCAATTGCTTTACACTCTCCTTTTCAAATTTCCAAACAGAAGGGCCATTCAAATGGATCATTCATTTTGTATCGGGTTTCCTTAGTACAACAATCACTGTCTCTGTCTCTATCTCTGTGTCATTTCGCACTGTCCTCGCGTGCCAGTCGTGCGTCCAACAGCGCCCTCATTTCCGCCATCCGCAGTGCTTCCTTCTCATTGTGTCGTGCCAGTACGGTTCGCGCGTGTTCCGAGCGCGCGCTTTCTTTTTCTCGCGCCTTCTCCTTCAACCGACTCAGTTGTCGCGATGAGTCATCTTTCCCTCCTCCGTACAAATCATGATCACTTATTCCCGGTGAGACCTACACAGCAAAGAGTCAATGTAATGGAATGAATTTTGACCTTTTTAAACTGACTTCTCGTGCACGTCCGTGAATTTTAGCTGCTTTTTCTCTTCTCTTGGCGATAAGTGCATCGCGTCCGGTCTCTTTAGGCGCACTATGCAGAGGAGGCAAAATAATTATTGAATATCTCGTATAATAAGGAGTGTGTCTTTTCGCTCACATTTCGTCCATGAGCGAACGGTGTTGCTCTTTGCGGTGGCGTTCGCGTCGCTTTGATTCGTAATCGCGTTCTTCGCGTTCCGTCTCTTTGCGAGCGCGGCGGTCCGACTCGCTCTCACGATGACGCTCCTGGTGCTGATGCGACGACGCTTTGGAGCGTTTGGACGACGACGAGGTGTGGGCCGCACTGGCAACACTGTCCATGCTTTGCTGCTCGGCCGCACTCAGTTTGCTCGAGTGTTTCCAGGCGGATTTCTGTCAAGAGACAGTGTGTTAAACAACACACAAAGTGACTGATGAGAAGATCCAGTCAACGAAAAAAAAGAAGAGAAATCTGGTCAAAAGGGACACTGTGTGTGTGTGTGTGTGCGTGCGTGTGTGCGTGTGCGTGGTTCAGAGGCTGGTTCGCAGACAAGCGGAAAACAAACGACGCGACAGACACAAGACGAATCAAACCTTGTTCAGCTTGGAGAGCAGGTCGGTGGGACTCACGCCGACGTAGTACATGTCTTTCAGGGCCCCGTCGTTCCATCTGCGCACGAACTTGGCAAAGTACTTCGTGGCGTCGTCGCGAGAGAGCGCAGAGAACTGCTTGTCGCGCTCGGCGTCGAGCCACAGGCGGAATTCGCTGCTCTTCGCGTAGTAGTCGTCGGCACTGATCTCCTCTGCATCGCACGGTAGCGACGCGTGCTTTCGCTTTGACATGATTGTGAGAATAAAAGTGAAAATTAGAATGTTGATCATTAATATATATCATAGAATACGTTCCCCGGAAGGGGCTTATAATTAACCAATACTAGAGAAGCGATAACGCAACTTGACAAACTACAGAATGCGAACAGATGTACATGATGTAATTATTAAGAAGAAGAAATTATTATATTTATCAAGTAAATAATTAGGAAAATAAATAGAAGAAGAAGAATACAACTCATTTATATGATACAGTCACCACGCGAAGACACAGCCAGACCGCCTTGCAAACTCGACCGAAACTCTAGAGGTAACATGGGAGAACAGTGGCAGGTCATAGTGCTGTGTCGACGCTATCCAGTGAGGCAATCGCAATGGTACGCCATACCCCCAGAGGAGGCTTAGGGCTCTGACACCATGAAGGTGTCTGTCGGCAAGGAGTGTAAAGTCGAAGTCGTGGTTGAGGCAATCGGATCGGTGGTCGGCGGCGGCAAGTCCAGGTGGCTGCGGGGCGCTCCCGTGGTACACAGGCGGGGCGGGTCGGCTGTAGGGCGGCTGGTGTGCTTGTTGTCGTGACTGTGTGTTAGATTATGAGGATAGATATATGGATGGGT
>CALSCP010000928.1:20587-35536 GCA_943704425.1 Ministeria vibrans ATCC 50519 | reverse complement strand
TGTTGTGTACTGTTGTGTGTATTGTGGTCTGATGTATTCTCAATTCATTCATCATTTCTTTGTCTCCAATCTGAATGATTTGATTATTAGATATTTGAGAGAGGAAGAAGGCTCGGTGGCGGTGGGTGAACAAATGAGTCTTTGACGTGATTCGCTGTAATACAAAATAATGTCAATTAATAATCTTTTATTCTTATTCGTTCATCTTTAATTTTTTTGTTATCGACGCACCTGCGTCAACTGCCCCATCTTGAGCGTTTGGTGCGCCAGGGCCTTCCCGACCGCCTTCACTTGTTTTTTTTTTTTCTTCTGTCTGACTTGATCGTCTGATCTGTCACGATGATCTTTGAAGTGCCGCGCATCACGGAAGATGAAGTCCAAATCACATCGAAGATCGGGTAAGCCGGGTGATCCCAGCCCCGGCGACTCGGGGCTCTGTGCAGCCGTTCGCGTTGTACAATGACAGATAACTCACTCACTCATCAATTACTATTGCTGGAAACCTTTTCTGCTTCTCTCCTCGTCCTCCCAGTTCCTCTCATTGCCTCTACGTTTGATAGATACCCTTGATGTGCATTTGCATCTCCCTCCTACCCCTTGTTTCTCCCTGCGCCATTGAATTGTGTCTCTGAAACAGCAAAAATTTACGTTTCTTTCTTCCTCTCTCTCTATTGTATCCCTCTCCATACCAACCAACCCCCACTCAGACACCCGCACGCAACCCAATGCACTGTTGCATATGCTCGACAGGGCCGTCGCCCTCTCCTCTCGATATATTTCTATGCAATATTTTTGGCATTGCCACACTCAGTGTGACACTCTGACTGTGTCGCTCACTCGCTCTGTCTTGATGCGCTCTTTTGCGCTCTCTAGGGCCGGCATGTTTGGCACGGTACACGTTGCCACCTACCTTGGCAAGCCGGTGGCCGTCAAGAAGCTCATTTCAAGCGATGTGACCGCAGAAGCGACAGTTCTTGCGCAGTTGCGTCATAGTACGAAGCGTTTCCCTCTTTCCCAATCACACTAATCAAAAAACTTTTTTTGTAGAGCACATCATTGGGTTTTACGGGGCCAACATTGAACAGAACTGGCTTGTGCTTGAGCTCGCGGAGACTTCCCTCTTCTCCTTCCTGCACGACGCATCGCGCTCACTCGACTTTGCGCGAATGTGTCTGTGGGCCGAACAGATTGCCGAGGGAATGCGCTACTTGCACGTCGAATGCCCTATGGCACCCGTCATCCACCGCGACCTCAAGTCTCTCAACGTTCTCGTCACGCACAATGCAACAGTTGTCAAGCTCTGCGATTGTAATACTGAGAGAGAGTGTGTGTGTG
The DNA here is from genome assembly GCA_943704425.1 of Ministeria vibrans ATCC 50519. Lineage (NCBI taxonomy): Eukaryota > Filasterea > Ministeriida > Ministeriidae > Ministeria > Ministeria vibrans. The sequence continues at coordinate 34,201 of CALSCP010000928.1, read as the reverse complement.
TGTCCAAGCGAGAGAAAACGTAACAATAATATTGTAGTCGGAACTGCTCGCGAGTTTGAAAAGGAAACCATTATGACCTTTGTTGGAACAATTGCCTGGATTGCGCCAGAGGTACACACGTTTTCTCTCTCTCTCTCTCACTTTGTTTTCTCTCACTTTGTTTCTCTCACTTTGTTTCTCTCTCTCTCTCTCACTTTGTTTTCTCTCACTTTGTTTTCTCTCACTTTGTTTCTCTCACTTTGTTTCTCTCTCTCTCTCACTTTGTTTTCTCTCACTTTGTTCCTCTCACTTTGTTTCTCTCTCTCTCTCTATCTCTATCTCTATCACTTTGTTTCTCCCCCCCCCTCTCTCTCTCTCTTGACTCATTATTTTGTAATGTAGATTCTCAAAGGTGAACAAGTGAGTCTGAAATCAGACGTGTACAGTTACGCTCTTGTGCTGTGGGAACTACTGCACCGCCAAATACCCTACGGAGATATGAACTCAATGGGTATAAGTTATGCGGTACTTTTCAAGGTATAATCATTATTATTCATTTTGATATAATTATATCATTTCACATTTTGCTCTTCTTTCTTCTCTTTTTACTAACGATCACATCACTTGCTCACTCCCACAAAAACAACATTTGTAGAACGAAAGGCCGCACATTCCCGCCACATGTCCTGCCGCTATGGTTGCACTATTGCGCGACTGTTGGCAAAGCGAGCCGGACAAGCGACCGTCGTTTAAGGAGATTCTCAATCGCTTTCGTACGCTCTCCCTGGACGATTCGGTTGCGGCTGCCGTCAAGAATTTTATGGCGAGCAGTGACGAGTGGAAGAACGAGATTCTCATGAGTGTCGATCGCCTCAAACTGTTTCAGTATGATCTGCTTGAGCGTGAGCGTCGTCTCGAGGAGCGCGAACGGGCACTCGCCGAGCGGGAGGCGCTCATTGCTGCCAATGCGACGAGCACAGCAGCAAGCAGTGCCTATCGCATGTCATCTCCCTCACATTCTACCATCACAACAACAAATGTTCGTCCTACTCCCACTGCACTCCCCAACAGTGCACTCATGTCCGTCTCCACTCGCTCGCTCTCCACCTCCTCATCCACTACCAATACCAGCAGTGCGCTCAACAGCGTCGCTTCGTCCTCTCAGTCTCCCGTCCGCCGAACCACTCAGACCCCAGCCACTCCACCCTCTCCCCTCCCCTCACCCATGTCCACTCCAACCCGTCCAACAGCACGCTCAGCCCTCTCCTCCTCCTCCTCCACCCTCAACTCCCCATTCACTCGTCTCCCGTCTCGCCCTCTAATGATTGCGCACTGGACCGAACCCGAAGTTGCCGACTGGCTCAGCGAATTGCCAAGCTCGGAAATCCGCAAATACGCCTCAAACTTTGTCGAACACAATGTCGACGGTGCTCTCGTACGTCATGCACATCATATTTCTCACCACCAATCTCTAATGTGCCCCCCCCCCCTCTTCTTTAGCTTTTGTTTATGACCAAGGACCGTTTGGCCGAAATTGGCGTGGCGTCGTTGGGTCATCGTGAAAAGATCATGTACTACATTGAGAAGGAGCGTTCCTACCAGCACTTCCCTCCGCTGAAACGACCCAATATTGAGCCCATTGCCTTTGCATTACCACCCACTTCTCCCGGCACCAAAGGGCCCAAGAGTCCCGCTCTCGCTGGCTTAGCGTCACCCAATGCTATCCAAAATGCCTTTGACGCGTCCACGGAGTCATCTGCTGGTCCACTCACACGCGACACTTCACTCTCCTTGTCATCTCTTTCATTGTCCGCCTCCTCCTCTGCTTGTACCTCTACTGCCCCCACGAGTGCCGTCGCTTCTGCTGGTCTTGAAGTGCCCGTCACTGTCACCATGTCGACTCTGCGCCTGCCCAAAACGGACAGTTCCACTGGCCATTATCAAATACGAGTTCAGGTGAGCCCCGCTCCGCCCGGCGACGCCTGCATTCAGTCGTGCTCTTTTCGATTTCCCGCACGCGGCAACTCTACCGTGACCGTCTCCGCTGCACCTTTTGTCTTCAGCGACGACCGTGTTGCCTCGGGCGAAGAAGTATACACCACGGTGCAGTTTAGCCGATCGCTCTATCGCAAACGGAAGCTGAAAAAGTCCATCATCGTCGCAGACAAACCCGTCGCTCAGTACGTCGTGCTTATCCGACAAAGCTCAGAGCTCTTCTGAGACCCAACCTGTAAACAAAACTGAATTACACAATTATAGCTATACTCTTGTTGTTCATTATACATAATCATATGAGAGAGATGTGAATTGAAGCTGTTTGCTCCTTGTCAAGATCGCACACATTTAACGCTTGGATCGCTTGCGTGCCACTGACCGCCTCCTCCCAACCGCCCCCACGACCTCGTCCTCCTCTTCTCCCTCTTCTTCTTCGTCAGTGCTCCACACATCTGCACGACGCTTTGGAGGCGATCGTGAGGGCAGCGGTGCAAACTTATCGGGCGTACACAACGTCAGAGGAACCCTCTCTTCCGAGCGCCCATCTTCCGGTTGACGCAGTGCATTGAGACGCGATTCGAGCGATTGACTCACGGCCATTTTTTTGCCTTGCGTGTAGTCGGTTGACTTGAGAGTGGACCAGCACTGTGTGAAGGTGAGTTTGGGATTGCGCGAGGCAAGACATTGGAAAAACGACACAATTTCAGAGTCGCTCGAATGCATTGAAAAGGGCATTCGCTAACGACAAGATATCAAAGAACAGGTTCAGTGCACCATCAATACGTTTTAATTTTTTTTTCTTTTTGCCACTTACAATTTCACCGGCTGGAGACGAGTGAACAAGCTGTGTGGGCAGTGAGCCACGAATGAGAAAAAAGTAGAGAACGGAAGGTTTGATAAAGAGGAGTGGAGGGGGATGGGAGTCGTAGGTGACTGACTGACAGCAAGGAAGTTTGGGTGGGGTATGGCGATGGCAAAGAAGGTTCTGAGTGTGATGTTGCCAGGAGGAGCCAGGAAGAGGACAAGAGTGGAGACGTGTGGACGAGGCGTCGAGCGTGAAGAGGGTGTCACGCAGCGACGGAAGTCGGCTGTACCGTTCGTACTGGGCACTCGAGACGTGGGTGCGCAAGCCCACCTGGCTCGTGACGCATTCTAGCAGCGACTCATAGCCAATCATGCAGCAGTCAAGGTGCACCATTGCAGTGGGATCACGGTCGAGATGCGACTGGATGAGGTCGGCGAGTGCCTTGGTCACAGTGGCGCGTGAGGGGATCTTGCGAATGGTGGGGTGGTCGGCAAGCGTGCAGTCCAAGTAGACGTGGTCTATTTTACGAATGGCACTGCCTGCAGAGTCGAGGAGTTCGCGAGGAATCTAAATGACAGGGAGCAGCGGAGAAACGGTGAGTGTGGCGATGCGACGGGCAGTGCTCCCCTCTAACCTGTGCTCGCATTGGCACCTCTTGGTCGTAGCGAAAGTCACCGGTGTACAGCACGGCCGTCGAGCTGTTCTCGATGAGGAACATGGCGGAGCCGGGGCAGTGGCGCGCGTCGACGAGCGTCACAGTGGTGTCGGCAACGGAAAAGGACGAGGCGAGTTCGTGAGCGCGAATGAGCGGCTCAAGATGGGCAAAGCGCGGTATCGCAAGCACCAGGGCAGCGGTGGTAGTAGACATGTGGATGGGGACGAGCGAGTGGCCCTCCAGACCCGCGAGATGGTCCGTGTGGGCGTGCGACAGCAGAAGGAGACTCGTGGGCGACACAATCGACGCGGTGAACTCGTCCACGATCACATTGTCAAATTGAAGCAAGCGCATTGCGCCAACCCAAGAGTGTCAGAGTCAGTCAACTCAATCTAACAAAACAAAATGATCCAAGAAAGTAAAATTTCACTTTCTTATTTATATTTTACTCTTTAGCATTACTTTTAGTATGGATGACTTTACGTTGCGCGACGCCCGGCAAACAATCATTGCTTTGAGATGGGCTCATCGTGTGGACGAGACAACCTTCTCGTCGCGAGCCTGGCCCGATTCCAACATGAGTTCCGATCTGAAATTTTCGCCCGAGTATGTTTTTCCTTCTCTTCTCCTCGTCTGATCCTCTTTGAGCGCAGTGCTCCCGATGATCTGTACGTACCGTCGGCTGATGCAGCGTACCAGAGCGTCGACGCACCTCGTCCCGCCGTGAAATTCGAGGTTGAAACACAAAAGGACACACACTCGGTCACTAATGAACCTCTACTCGATCTCTTTTTGCACAGCCGGTGTACGAGACAGCACCGCCTGCGCCGGAGCCACAGATGAACGTGCACATTGGGGCGATTATCGACCGATTCGCGGCGCAGAACGGGTTCGCGGAAGGGGTGGACGGGCGATTGCGTGCGCGCATTGTCTCGCGCGCCCAACGACGCGCCGCACAGCTCGTCCGCGCGACCCTGCTGCTGCGCGAACACGCCCATCCCCGACGACGCCGCCGTATTCGTCCTTACGCCGTGAAAAGCTCAAGACGCGACGATGCCATTGTGTTTGGAGCTGCACTGCTGTGCAAAGTGCCACCGACGTACGCAGACGGAGGAGACGCTCTGGCAACCGATAACACGCACTTTTGGATATATTGTAGGGCCATCAAGCGAGCATCGGACCGACTGGATAGTATTGCTGAAAAGCAACTGCTCTGAAAGAACGAAGAACCGACGAATCGAAGAAAGCCGAGGACACGACACTTCCCAAGAGAAGACACAGACACTGTTGACGCCCGTTAAAAATACAAAACTATTTTATTTATGTGACAATAAGACGGGCTGTGCCTGCGCGTGCGGCACGACGGGCCCGTGGAGATGCATGGACGGCCGCGGAAAGCACCGTTGCCAACTGGACCGGGTGGTAGGGACGAGTGTCGCGCATTGTCCGATGGTACTCGAGCACCAGATGTGCCGCTGTCGTGCTAGTCACGTCCACTGTGGGTCGCTCGCCACTTCCATGCGCCAGTTGCAACACCTGCAGCCAAGTACGTTCCAGTTCGTCTACAGCCGCACAACCTATACGCACCAGCTGCAGCAGTACACGCACCAGTCGTGCCAGTGCCTCGCGTGCTCCCTCACGTCGCTCCCGCACACCCCACACAAGTCCCAGTGCCTTCATCCCTGCATACAACACATCCGCGTGCACCTCCACCAGCTCCTTGCCCAACATGTTTGCCCCAATCACACTCACAGCCGTCACACGCCCCTGCGACGCACCCGTCGTCGTCGCAAGAGCCTCCATCGCCACTCGCTCCCGCTCGAGCAGTGCAAACACCATCCGCTCCAACTGAGCAATGTTCACTGCCTGCGATGCTCCCACCGCCACACTGCTCCGGAGACGGGGCACAGAGTCGCGCGCATCTGTTTCATCCTCTTCCTCATCATCACTGACAAACACTGCACTTGTGACTGTCTCACTCTCTTCCTTTTCCACTGCTTTAGTCTCCAACAGCGCAATGACAAGCAGCAAATGGACACACTTGCGCATGACCGTGCAGCGCACACTCGCCTCACTCCCCGACTTGTGTCCAAACAGATGCACAGGTACTGTGTGCAGTGCAGTGCTCAGCATCTTCCCAACGGTCACCAGCACCCGCTCAAGACTTTCGCCCGCCTCGTGTCGCTCTGTAAACGCGTGTGAACACATATCCAACAGTTGCTCGACAGTCGCTCCCGCACTTTGCGACACGCTTGCCATACGCGACAGCGAATCTGCACGTCGACGCGCCGCCATTTGCACATCTGAGTCACTCTCAGGCACTGTTCTAGTGCTAGCAGTAGTGGAAGTAGTAGTGGCGGTGATGCCTGACGCGGACGCGCGTGTCTTCGCGTGAGCTGCCGCCTCATTGGCAACACTGCGTCGTCGTCGCTCGAGCTCCGCCGTAAACTCGCGTGGCATATCCTTTTCGCACAACCGTCGAATCTCTTCGGCACACAAATCTGCCGCAAACTTTCGCGTCATGACAAGTGCAGCATTGAGTGTCTGTTCGCCCGTGTTGGGCGGCGCAAGCGAACGCACTGCGTCACACGCTCGCTTCTCACAGTCGTCACCCGCATTATCCATTGCTCGCTGCACTGCCATGTGTGTCGCAGCCTCGCGCGCACGCTCCATGGCTTCATCACTCACATGCCACCCGGGTGTCGTTGTGTTGCCATTGCTGGAGTCGTTGTCTTCCGTCGCCAACGTCTGCAAATACACTCTAAAAAAAGTTGTTTGATGAGCTTGACAAGATTCGTTCATCGTTGAGCGCGCACCTCTTGACAGAGTCACTGGCGGCCATGGCAAGACAGCGTTCAACGGCATGAACAGCGGCGGCACGAGAGGCGTGACGACACGCCAGATCAACGACTTGCTTGAGATCGGCATTTTCACGTGCAAACCATTGGTATTCGAGGGAGAGCTGGACGTCACTGCGTAGTTGTTTGGGTGCTTGACGTTTGGTAGTAGTAGTAGCGGTGGTGGTAGTGGTGGTAGTGGTGGTGGTTGGAGTGGTTGGAGTGGATGATTCGATGGTAGTTGCGGCGGCAAGCGGTACAATTGTGGTGCTGGTGATGGGGACGCGTCGTTTGGTTTGCTGTTGGGGTGCGGTGGAGGGTGCTGCGTCGTCAGCTGATTTGCTGCGAGTGTTGCGCTCGGCGAGTGCATGGAGATGTGCGTCGGCCAGGAGAGCACACAGATTAGCGCCCACTGGCGAAGATTCCTCGAGAATGTCGTGGATGGGCGGCCACGAACTTTGCCCGCCATTTTGTTCGAGGGGCGCAAGCGAGACAACCGCCGAGGAATTACGGGGCATACCAGGGTCAGGTACCACATGAAGTAGGGTAAAAGTGTCTTCGAGGATGGCGGTGAGGAGCAGGCGGTGGGGTGGAGAAAGGCAGGCGGGAGGAGCCATGTAGATGGCTGAAAGACGTGTCAGGGTGGTCTGAAAGAAAGGCAGTTGGCGTGAGATGGAGTCGTGTGCGAAGACACTGAGGTAGGAGCAGGCACCAAGTGTGGCAACGAGCACGTGTGACGGAGTATTATTGGGACTGTTATCGTCGTCAAAGGCAAGACTTGCGACGAGATGGTGCGAGGGAAGAAGAGCGGCAGTGGGACGTGCAGTGGTGTCACCGGCACTCGACACTTTTCCAAGAGACCAGTTTGGGTAGGAGCGCAGGAGAGCCAAGAGTGCAGCAGCAACACGAGCACGTCGGACACATGAAGCTAGGGTGCGCGGCACAGAGACGGCCGTGGATGCGACCAGGGTGGGCGAGGCGTCATTATTGCTCGCGCTTGACAGTGGTGTGCCAGTGCGTTCACCAAATTCAGTGTGCTCCAATGCGCGAAGTGTCTCTTCCAGTTCAGCATCAACAAAGGCATTGAGTGCAGCGTGATTGCCGCACAAGAGAAATTCCGCATAGAACCGTTCTTTCGCGGGAAAACACACTGAGAGCGACGGATGTTCAAGGAAGGCGCTGACAAGCGGAGAGACTGAGGGTGTCGCAGCAGCAGACGAGGAAGCAGACGATGAAGATGAAGTCGAGTGGCCCAACAAAGAAGACGATGAAGTAGAAGAAGAGGCACTGCCGCGAGTGTGAAAACGTTTGTTGAGCTTTTCGAGCTTGTCAGGGTTGGTGCGTTGAAGGGAGAGGAGGGGATCTCGATGAGAGGAGGAAGAGGATTGGTGCTGCGGATGCTTAGTTGTGGTCTTGTGAGGGGGCTGTGCAGGTTTGAGAGAACGTGTTTGAGGGGTTGTGGTTGGGTCCTTTTGGTGAGGGGTCGAGAGACGAGCGGAGAGTTTGGAAAGTTTGTCGGTGGTGCTGGGCAGAAGGGAAGGGTGGTCGCGAGAGGGAGTCGTGGTGGAGGAGGAGGAGGCGGTGTTGGTGTCGGCAGTAAGAAGGAGTTGACCCACAAACATGGCGGCAAACCAGCGGAGGTTGGCCGGTTCGAGTGCGGCGAGCCAGAGGGAGACGCGCGCGGGCATGGCAGAGGCAGACGACGACGTGGGCTGTTGGCTCACTGCGCCGCTGCACCACTCGCGTAGCAGTTGGTAGAAGGCGTCGCGTTGGCGCTGGCGGTTGTTGTAGTAGAGTTGAAGTTGGCGCGTCGAGAAGCGATGGCGACTGTCGGTGTCCTCGCGAAAGGGCAGACCCACGTCGGCGGGAAGTTCGCCCCACAAATGCGCGTGTGAGGCGCCGTGCAGACGACGCTGGCGAAGGCGTGCGGCGGAGGACGAGAAGGACCTTTGAGTGGAGGTGTCGAGCCGAACGCAAAGGGCAAGCGATTCGCAGGCGGAGTCTCCGAGGGCGGCAAAGAGAGGATGGCACAGGGCAATGAGATGGTTGAGAAAGAAACGACGATGGCAGAAGGACGTCAGAAGCGCGTCGAGCGTCCTCTTTGTGCTGTCCACGCTGTCGATGGCGTCCGTGTCGTCGTTGTCGTCAGGGGCCATGCGGATGAGGGCGGAGGTGAAGAAGAAGAGCTCAGAGAGAGTCTGTCGCGTGAGACCGTGAAGAAGAACAAAGGCGTAGAGCTGGGCGAGCAAGGCGAGAGGACGCTGTCGATCAAGCGCAACAAGGAGCTCGTCGTGGACAGAAGAAGGTGTGGGCGAGGCAGGCGGTTTGGCAGTCTTGGAGCGGAGCGGAGGGAACGCCGCGAGATCGTCAACATTGAGCGATGGCGTTGGCGTCGCTGGTGGCGTTTCTGTGGGGGCGGCGGACGCGGGGGTTGGGGGAAGCCACCGCGACAGGGCAGCGTGCACTTGGTGGGAGAGGAGCGACACAAACTCGAGCGGTGCGCAGTGGATGGTGCGAGTGGGTGAAAGTGCCACTGTGGCTGCGGACGACGCAAGCCACTGTGTTAATCTTACGCCCACGTCTGCCGGAGGATCGTGATCGTTGAGGATCCAGTCGAGTATTTCGAGGGGGGGCTCCATTGTGGAGGACGAGGGAAAAGTAATGAAAAGAATCAAAACTGTGTGTGAAACAAGAAGTTTAGTGTGGGGAACTTTCCGGATGCGCAACGCCAACAAGGGTTCTATTTTCATTCGAGTCATCTTCCCGCCCGCTTCCGTGATGGCAATATTGTTCACACTCATTCATGGTCGTTTGAAAAAAACCCCCCCCCGATTATATCTTTTAACTTTTGACTTCTCACTTTTCAGTTTTGTTTTGATTGATGAGTCTCCTTAAGAATGTCGCACTTGCGGCACTCTGGCCCGAAATGAACCTGGCAATGGTTGCCACGACGGACAACACGACGAAGCCCGTGGCTCCCCAGGCGCCGCAGCCCGTAGCGCCTCCGTCGGAGCATCTGACGGTCGTTGCGTCGATCATCCCCAAATTTCTTCTCGCGCTTCTCTGCTGGCAGTATACCGTGCCCTCGTTTGACGAAGCGAAGACGTACCAGTTCAATTGGGTGATGACTATTGTGGCGCGAGACTTGGCCATGCTCTATATTTTGTGTGGCGGTTGGGATTGGCTGTTGTACTTTTCCCCGTTCGCGTCGCGACTCCACAAGTTCAAGTACAACCCAAAGTATCCTTCCTCCGCGCAAGTTTGGCACGATGTCAAGGTTTCCACTCTGGTACGACTTGATACAGAGCACCCCTCTCTTACTGCGCTTTGCGAACCCTAACCCTAACCCTAACCCTAACCCTAACTGTTTGTTTTTTGATCATTGATAGGCGACGGTTCTTGCGAGTGTGCAAGAAATTGTCCTGATGAACCTCTGGGCAACGGGTGCCATCCCGTTGTACAATGACTTTTGGGCATACCCCATTCGCAACTTTCTCTGGCTCGCGTCCATGCCGTATTGGCGAATCACGTAGGGAAAGGAATATGACTTATAGACGGAGGTGTTGTTGATTGTTGTGTCTCTTAGGCACTTTTTCTGGCTGCACCGCGCAATGCACCCATGGCGCACCAAGTCCATTCCTGATCTTGGCAAATTCCTTTACAAGTAAGCAGGGGAACCCAAGCAAGAGTAACGCGTACGTGACTCATTCGATTCCCCAGACACGTCCACAGTCTCCACCACAAATCATACAACCCGACTGCCTTTTCCGGTATCAACATGCACCCCGTCGAGAGCATCGGCTACTTCTCGGTAGCGCTTCTCCCCTGCTTCTTCATCGCCCATCCGCTTATTGCGCTCACGACAAAAATCGATTTGAGTCTGGCAGCGCAGTTGGGCCACGACGGCCATGCCGCACCCGGCAGTGGCTCCTACCCTCACTATCTTCATCATGTATGTCTTCATTCTTTGTATTGCTTCCTTCCTCTCCTATACCCTCACATCATATATATATATGTGTGTGTGTGTGTGTGTGTGTTTAATTGACGTATGGTGATCGCGAATGAATTTCAAGTCTCTCACTCCGTCAACTCAGCTCTCATACAGCAAAATCACTCAGTCAGGCACGTACACCACTCACCCACACGCATTTCTTCCCCCCTCTCAGGCGCACTTTGAGATCAACTATGGTGAGTCCTATGTCCCGTGGGACCATTGGCTCGGTACATTCAGCGCCACTCCCCCCAAGTCAGTCAAACCTGGCTCACTCTTCATTGCCCCAACCCAATCAAAATCTCACTAATATAATACACAACAATAGTCAATATTCATGTTATCAATCTAAAATCCCACTCACACTACTATTCTTTTCTATCGGAGACACAAAAATAGAAATACACAATATTATTCTTATTTGGTTTGTTGATTTAATTTGAAATTGTTTTCTGTTTTTTTTTGTATTGGAATTTTCTCTCTCTAAATTTTTTATAACACTCTCGAATATTGCAAACAAAAACTCCCAATCGAGTAAACAATTGTGAAAAGTAAAAGGGGGGTGGACACAAAAAGACAGTTTGGAAAAGCAAAGCAACAGATTTACTACAAAAGTGAGAGGAGAGAGAATGAGTCACGAGAGAATGTACTCTATCACAGAGAAAGAGAGAGAGAGAGAGAGCTCACAAATCATACCTTCTTCTTGGGGGTTGCAGCCTTCTTAGCCTTGGGTGCGGCCTTCTTGGGGGCAGCTGCTTTCTTGGACGATGCCTTCTTGGGAGCAGCGGCCTTCTTGGGGGCAGCAGCCTTCTTGGACGATGCCTTCTTGGGAGCAGCGGCCTTCTTAGGAGCAGCAGCCTTCTTGGACGATGCCTTCTTGGGAGCAGCGGCCTTCTTAGGAGCAGCAGCCTTCTTGGACGATGCCTTCTTGGGAGCAGCGGCCTTCTTGGGGGAAGCGGCCTTCTTGGGGGCAGCAGCCTTCTTGGGCTTGGACGCAGCCTTCTTGGGAGCAGCAGCCTTCTTGGGCTTGGGCGCAGCCTTGGCCTTCTTCACAAGAGCGAACGATGCTGCGAAGAGAAGCAGGAACAACAACAAAAAAAAAAATCAAAAAACCAACCTTTTGGCGCCGAGAAACAAAACTTACCCTTGATCTGTTTGAGCTTGCCGCTGGCGACACCCTTGGTCAGAGCCTGGTTGAAGTTGTGGTTGCCGGTGGTGGGGACTATAGGGATAAAAGAACAATCATGATGAGATGGGATGTGTTGACGAAAAAAAAACTTTTTTTGTAACGGTCAACGCAATTTCGTTGACCATGTTACAGAGAAATACACACATCAAGTGTCGCGACGTTGCGAATGAGGTCATACAACCCTGTATGTACTGTTTAGTGAAGGAGCAACCGAATGAGGGTGCAGGGGTGCAGAGAAATTCGATGGCATCAATGTGTTCAACGAAGTAGCAAACTGTTTGCGAAAACTTGTCGACGCGCCCTGACACTCAGGGACGCTTTGGCGTGGGCACAACGTCTCACAGCATTGAAAGAAGTTGACGTCAGGCAGCGAATGGGAGTGCGCCGAGCAATTTTAGAAGAGACGGTGGCGAGTGGGAGGTGGTGCAAGAGGGGAGGTTGGCGAGTAAAATCGACTCTGCTCGACGTCTGTCAAAAACGACCCACCGTCGAGCCCGTAGCGCATTAAAAAGGACACACAACGCGTGTAGAGGTTCAACTGGGCAAGGTTAACACATAAACGACGGAGGTTCGACATGCGCAAGTTTGCCGGAGTCGTCGTGGGGCGCGAACGACAGGCAAACTGTTGCGTTTTTCGCTGTTCACAAACGACCCGAATGTCGGGCGTCTTGGTCCATTTCGACGCGCGCGCGCACACACAGGCACGTATTATAGCCTTGTGCGTAGGCTGGCGGTGCGAGCGCAGTGATCGCAAACGGGAATCGCGTGGGAGAGGGTTATCAAAAAAGCGAGGGACCGCCGTCGCAAAAAACCCCCCTAGACGCGCACCGAGTCATCTTTCGTCGGGCACGCCTCGAGGGAAAGGGTGTGCGACTGAAGTGTTTATCGGGTGGACAGGCGCGCGCAATGATCGCAAACGTCTGTAAGGCGTGAGACGGTGCGAAAGTTGACGTGCAAAAAAAAGGTCGTTGCAAAAAAAACGGTTTTCGCATTCGCGCGCGTTCCGGCAAAATGCGACTCGTGCGCGACAATCCGTCCATTTGGAAACAATCAATGGGTCATGTTTACGCCATATGGCGGGAGCGCCATGAGCCACAAGTCCGATTTGCACCGCATCACATTTCAAAACGGACAACGACAAAATGTTGGCGCCAAAACGACCACCAACGCTCGTTTGGCCTCTTACCCTTGTATTTGGCAGTGACGAACTTGGCAATGGCCTGACGGCTCGATCCATTGCGCTCCTTAAGAGCCGCGATGGCCTCAGCGACCTGTGGCGTGCGAATCAGGGAAAGGGGGAAGATGGTAAGTTTTTTTTTTTGTAAGTTTTTTTTTTTTCCATCTGGGATGGATAGGGCAAACGAAAGGATGCATACCATGTCGGAGTAAGTGGGGTGAGTGGCGGCGGCTTTAGCGGGCATTTTGGGCAAAGTTGTTTTGAGAGAGGAGAAGAGAGAAAATTCTGATAGTGAATAAAATCAATAACAAGTTTTGAAGATCGTCAGTCTGTCATCTGATAGGAGAAGGGTGGTACATTTCGAGAATCCTGAAATTTTAATGACTGATTAGTAAGTTCACAAAGTACTTACTCACTAGTCACTACTAAGTGATTATACTCACTACAGTGTCATAAAGTCATTAACCATAAGACGTTAAATTGGTGGAGAAGGGGTTAGGCTCGTTGTGCGCCGCCTTGAAGCGTAAGCTTGTTGTACCCTTAGACAGCGAAGGTTTCTCTCAGTCACAGACTCACAGCAGTCGTGACAAAACACATGTCATATATGCGATTGAAATACCATTGTCTTGGGGGGAGGTGGAACTGTAGTGTGGGAGGGACTTCGGAGGGACTGCAGTATTCATGGTGTGGTTACAAATCGCATTGTTAGGAGCCGTTGCACGACTTGGACGGACACGGCTGGTCACAGTGAGGCGGCACGGTGAAGACAGAGGGATCGACAGGGCCCGCACGGTACTGGTCGGTCTCGTAGTTCCACAGGTTGTACGACGTGGGTGTCAGTTTGGGGTACCCTGGTAGCATAATATAGTCGATGTGCAGTACACAAAAGTTAACACACAACAGAGAAAATGAGTTTCAAGTGGGGAGGGGGGGCACGCCCGCGACAACGACGGCCACCACTGCCCCTACCCTTGCCGCTGGTGTCC
>CALSCP010000928.1:6415-20577 GCA_943704425.1 Ministeria vibrans ATCC 50519 | reverse complement strand
AGTGCTCCTTGAGAATGAGCCAAGCGTCGCGCCACCGACGACTCAGACCTTCAAAGTAGACACAGGGACGAGGGTGTGTCTCGAGCGTCTGGTAGTAGTAGTTGGCCTCGCCGCCCTCCTTCATCCAGCCCTCGCAGTCGCGACCCTCAAAGGTCTTGTGGCCCTGGTACGTTCCGTTGCGCAGCCAGTTGGGCGCAATGATGCCGCAGTACTCCGTCACGTTGCAGCACTGGCAGCACAGGTCGTCGAAGATGAGGTAGCGCCAGCCATCGCTGCTCACGAGGTGCGTGCACGGCTCGTCACTGAATTCTTTACCGCGAATACTGAATCCAAAATAATGATCAAGCGAAATATCACTTTCTTCTGCTTCATACCTTCGGCACATCTCATCGTACTGGCCGCGGCCATGGACGCTCTTGCTCTCCTTCGCAATCGCATCGTAGTAGTACTGAAACACATTGTTGTGGATGCGTTCTCCAATGCGAATCGTTTGGTTAATGGGAACGTAAAATTGCATATCCCACGTCGGCGGTGGCGGGTCCAAAGCGCGCGCATCGCTGTGTCCCACTGCAATGCACAGTGCAACGAGAACGACTGACAACATGACAAAAATGAAAAATAGATTAATAATTATTTTTGTCATTAATAATTATTATTATTATTATTACAATAATAATAATTTTAAGTATTATTAACGAGAAACTCTTAACACTCACTCTTAACTCACATTATAATTTCTCATTCGCTTAATATGACGGCATCCAACAAAGAATTCCATAAATTCTCTGCTACTCATTACTTAACTGCAAGAACGTGCGAAGTGTGCAAGAAAAAGGCGCATCTGACGGCAGGCGCAGTCTGCGAGCGTAAGCCAGAAGACTTTCTTCCTGTCCCCTCACAATACCCGCCTTCTCTTTCGACTCTTAGTGTGTGACATTGCCGTACACGATGGCTGTGTCAGTTCCGTGACGCTTAACTGCCCTGGTATGCGGATGTTTTTGGGAACAAACCTAAAAATATTATGTTTCTCTTGTTTTTTTTCTCTTTTTTACTGAGCCCGTTAAGAAAATGGCGTCAGAAACGTCTCTTTAACACATCATTCACACCGAGGCTTCTTCCTCTACGTACCCCTTCCCATGGATAATACTCATGGCGCCTGTCACCATCTCCATAGGCAAAACCTTTCGCGTTCGAATGCTCCACAATGATTTGGAGATGGCCGGAAAGGCTCTGCTGCAGTTTGGACAAACAGTCGTTGTGTTACTCTCGCACAAAAGCCGTCGTCCCCTTCTAGTCTGGCCTTTGACCTGTATTACAACCTTTAGCTACGACAAGAACATTTTTCACTTTGCGGTAACGAAGAACAATCTAAAAAAACATCGATACATAATAATTATTGTTATTATAATAATTATTTTTCTTGATCAATCTCATTATTGTCTTTTTTTCTTCGTTTTTTTCTTCTCTTCTATCAGGTAAACTCAGACGCTCCCACAGGCGAAGGAACGTTTGTGTTTGATTGTGAGAAGCAGGCGGAGGCTGTCTTCAAGTACCTCAACAATCGAGTGAACGTACTTGAAAAGAAAGCGGATCCAATGGCCAACATGATTTCAATCACTCAGCGTGGTTCCAAGTCACAGTAAGTAGTGCACACAAATTTAAAATAATAATAATAATAATAATCATAATTATATTAATTATTAGTAATTATTATTATTATTATTATTATTGTTAATGACGATGATTGTAATTATAATTATAATAATTAGAAGAAGAAGAAGACAACCCATTAAAACAATCATCATCACAATATTAACTTTTTAGACAATCAACAAAGGTCCACCAGTACGACACGACAGACCCAAACGCGTCGGCTGAAAACGGTGGCGTGCACCGCTACGAAAGTGTCATATCAAAGAATCCCGACTACAAGTCCAGCGGGGCTCCACCTCCACGAATGGTGCAAGAGCCTCCATCGGGCGCCAGTGCTGCGCCGGCCGCACCCTTTATTCCCTCGCCCAAGCACTTGCCCTACCGCGATCCCAGTGGCACACTCCTGCGCAACAGCTACGACAAGCCCAAAAGTCCACGCACGCCACAGTACATTTCACTCACGTTTGACCCCGACGACAAGAGCGAGGCGGCAGACTCGGCGTCGTCGACGGACGAGTCGTTGTACCAGACCATTGACGACGTCAGTGCACAGATGAGCCAGACGCTCAAGGTCACGCCGGCTTCACCGCCCCCGCTGCCTCAGGCACGCGCTGCAACGCTACCGGTTCGCACCAGCTCCCTCTCGCTGAGCCGTCCCAAGCAACACGAGGTGAAGCTCGACGTCACCACCTCCTGGTGTCCACCCACCTCCGACACCTCCGTCACCCACTACGTCGAAATTCATCAAGGAATGACTGCCAACGTTCGCAAGATCATTGAAGCCGCTCGATCGCCGCCCCCCGTGCGCGTCAAGAAAATCCCCGGACAAGAAGAGGACGCATAATGAGTTGGTGACATTAATGTGTTCCATTTGATTAATAATTTTTAAAGATTAAGATTGATCAACACAAATAAAATTCTTTTTTTTGAAAAAAAAACATTGATTTTCGGTCTTCGTGTGTACCGCAGCAACCCCCCATCAAGCAGCATGGAGTCCTCTGGTTGTCGCATTGCGCAATCCAAGGAGTATCGGTCTTTCCGCAATGCAGTGCCCCACAAAACAGTCGTCGTTGAGACGGTCGATGAGAGTACGCCACACACACTCACACTCCCGCCCCGGCGCGCGCGCGCGCGCGCTCTCTCCCTTTCTTCGTTTTTATTGTCGGTTATTTTTTGAATTGTTGAGAAGAAGAAGAAGAAAAAGCTGTTTTGTCCCAAATCGCTTCTCTGAACTGCTCAATGCGACGCTTGTCGCGCCCACTGCACACCCCGAGGGGATCCCAGCCTGCATACTCGACTCCGCACCCCTTCTTTTTGTCGTTTGGTGTTGATTTTTAATGGTTTAGAGTCGAAAAAAACGAAAGAGAGAGAGAGACAGATAGACGACAAAAACGAAAAAAAAAAAAAAGAGACGCTCCAAAGAGACAATTTTGCTGACTCTGTGGGCGCGTAGACGACATCGCATGGAAAATGTATGATTTCGGACCGCGGGACATCACGCACCCGGTGATCTTCCTGCCGCCGGCGTCCGGCACGGCCGATGTCTTCTTCTACCAGATTCTTGCGCTGGGCAGCATGGGCTACCGCGTCATTGCGGTGCGGAGGCGTCTTGTGCGGTGGCGACTGTCTGCCTCCTCCCTCCCCTGCGGCCTGCTGACAGTCGCCACCAGATGCGTTTTTGTGGGTTGACTGACCTTTTTTTTTTTTTCTCTTTTCTGTGTTTTTTTTTTTTTTTTCGTCTTGTGTTGCATTTTTTGGCATTGTTTGTTAGGTGGACTATCCGCCGCACTGGACTCACGAAGAGTGGGTTGACGGATTCCGCAAGCTGCTGGACACGTTAAAGTTTGACAAGGTGTGTCAGGGCGAGGGGGGGTGAGGGTGAGGGTGAGAGTGTGCTGACTTGGTCTCGCGTGTCCGGCACAGGTCCATCTTGTGGGTGCTTCTCTGGGCGGATTCCTGGCTCAAAAAGTCGCCGAATTGATGCACCGTCAGGCACGCGTGCTCTCGGTTGTGCTGATCAACTCATTCTGCGACACGAGCGTCTTCAAGGACAACTCCTTCTCGGGCGTGTACTGGGCCATGCCGGGCTTTGTCCTCAAGCGTATGCTTCTCAGCAACTTCCCTCAAGACTTTATGGAGCGTTCCATTGCCGACTCGGTCGACTTTATGGTCGAGCGTCTCGAGTCAATCAAGCAAAAGGAGCTGGCATCGCGTCTCACGCTTAACTCGCTCGACGGTTACGTCGAGCCGCAAATGCTCAACAATGTGCCTCTGACCATCATTGATGTCTTTGACAACTGCGCTCTCTCCACCAAAGTCCGCGACGAACTCACCAAGCTGTATCCGCACGCAAAGGGCGCTCACCTCAAGAGTGGCGGCAACTTTCCTTACCTCAGTCGCCCCGATGAAGTCAACATGTACCTCAAGGTATCACTGACTTGTGTCTTGACCGCCTTGTCGTGACTCAAGGTCACCTTGTTGTTTTTTAGATTCACCTTCGAGAATTTGCGCGGGACGTAATGGATCTCAAGGGGGAGGCAGAGCGACGCATGGCCGAGAAGCTAAGCGAAATGGAAGTGTCGCAAGCAAAGGGAGTTGTGATCGGAGGGCGGACACAGAGGAAGGGCAAAGTGAGTGCAAAGGCCGCTGCTGCACCGGTTGCAGCCACAGCCGTGACCATGGACACACCACCTCAGTCGCAGCTTTCCCCGTCTTTACAGTCACAGTCTTCTTCACAACAACAAACAGAGCAACAACGCGAACAACAACAACATCAACAGCAACAGCAGCAGTCTGGGCGGAGAAAGGAAAAGCGGGCCTCGGCCGTCGCAGCCACAGCAGCAGCTGTTGCAAACGCAAACCGAGTTGCAGACCACACCACCACCACCACCACCACCGCCACCACCAGTAGTAGTAGTAGTACGTCAGCTACAGCACAGTCCACTTCGGATTCAGTGCGGAGACCTAAAGGGCATTCGTCGCGCGGCCCTCCTTTGCCTGATCTTCCCGTCGCGCATCCCAACGATAGCGACGATGATTTGTAGACCATTTAAAATAAACTTATTTTCTTTCTTTTTCTATTATGATTGTGAATTTTTTTTGAATTATTCTACAGTTTTCCACTCTCAGGCTTGCAAAGATTTTTTTTGCGCGCTCTCTCAATCTCTCTATTGGTTGACATTGTTCCACTGAGCAACGCGCACAGCAACGGCCTTTGGCGCTTTGGTGGGCGTTGAAGGGCCGTCAGGGGAACTGGTGGGTGTGGTGGTGGTGGGGGAAGGGCTAGGGCGGCTGGTGGTGGGCGGTTTAGCGACAGCTGCGGGTTTGCCTGCGCCGATTTTCTTGATGGGGCGGGGTTGAGGTTTGGTGGAGGAGATAGGGGGTTTGGAAGTGGTGAGGGGTTTGGAAGAGGTGGTAGGGGTGGTGGTGATTTTGATGGGAGATGATGGAGTGGATTGGGTGGTGGCGCCAAAGGACGACGCGAAGGCTTTGGGGGTGGGTGAGGAGGAGGTGGAGGAGGAAGGAGAGGCGCCTTGGGAGCGTTTGGGGAAGGAGGAGGATGCGCCTGATGGGGTGGTGGTAGTGCCGACAAGGCCTTTCTTCACGGAGGCGGTGCGAGTGGGCAGAGGGGGTTTCACGATGGGGGTGGGAGTGGTGGCAGCAGAGTTGCCTGTCGTCGACGCTGGCGAAGAAGGAAGTCCACTTGCGGCCAAGATTGTGTCGTTGAGTTTGGGTTTGGGTGGAGGAGCTTCGTCTGATGTTTGATGGTGGTGATGGTGAGTCGACCCCGACGGTGTTGCATCGCCCCCGGCGGCCACAACGGCAGTCTCGACGGCATGATCGACACCATCAAAAAGCCAGTCGCGATACAGCACTAGATTTTCGACGATGCGTGCTTCAAATTGCGATCCAATAAGTGCACTGGCGGCACTCGTGAAGTTGACGGGTCGCAAGAGAGTCGGGCCAAACACAATGCCTACATTGTTGACACTCATGCGCGTCAGCGACTCATTGCTCACAATGTCTTCAAGGAGCATCAACAGACGGTTGGCAGTGGCGCGGTTGGGCGCAGGCAGGTCCTGCACAATCGCATGAAGTGCCAGCAAGTACTCATCGTGCTCCACTCGCATCTTAGCTGCCAAAATCCACCGCTCGTACAGCTCCCCGCAGAGCAGCGCATCTGGCAGGTCACGCAGGTAGGCCTTGAGTAGCGCTGCAATGGTGTGGGGGTCGCCACAGGCGTCGAGGCGTGTCATGGCTGCGTCTGATCCATCGTGCTCCACATCAAAGGCGGCACGTAACCTCTTGATATTGCGCACATTGCCACTCACTCGAAAGAGACCCTCTGTCGTCGTCCCGTGCGCCTGAAGCCACTCACAGCACGATTCGACCACCAGTGGAACGTCCCGTCCCTCCACTTTACACAGCAGATGCAAATCGCGCTGAAACACATTGGGTGCGTCTCGTCGCGCCTGAATCTCCTGCAGTGCCTCAAGCAGTGGTCGCAGCAGCCGTGACGCGTCCTACAATAAAAAAAACGGACATTAGTACAATAAAATGATTATAGAAACTGAAGACATTGCATCATCATATACATACTTCGTAGAAGAGGAGCTGCGACTCGACGAGTGAGACAAACGGCAGACCGGCGTCCGTCTCGTGCGCCTCAAAGTCGCGCAAAAGACTCTCGGTGAGCGCCTGTGAATCGTCAAAGGCATGTTTGGCATCGTCACGATGTGCCAAAGCGCTGACCAGTTCACTCGATGAGTTGAGAGCCCCACCACTCGCGGCAATGCTCACTGGCGTGCTCGAGTAGCCCTCGGCCTCGGCAATCTTGTCGGCGCGCGCTTTGCTCACGTCTAGGTCCACACGAGCCTTGGACAACTTCCGTCGTTGATCCACGACCGTCTGGATGGTGCGTAGCGTTCCACGCATTGGTGCCAGCACAACCTCATCCAGCTGCTCTTCAAAGCGCATTGTGAGCGCCGCCAAGCTCTCCTGCATCGTCGCCACCTGCAACATCAGTTCGCCAATGTGATGCTCATTGCCAACCTCTTCGGCACACGCTCGCATAGTCGTGCCCAACCGGTGCCAGGGGATCTTTTGCAGACGCTTCGCCGGGTCTGCCACACGCGCCGGTGCGTACATACACTCCTCGAATTTCTACAACACAATTACAGATCAGAAATCGAATTTCTACACACACTCATAAAGGAAGAATTAGAGAAGATCACTCATTGAGCCACAAAACGATTCTTCGAGTCGCTTTAGCATGCCATCACAGCAGTGCGTACGCAGGGCACACATACACACATACATATGGTGTTTCAGGGACCCACATCGAAGGACAGACGAGATACAACGGAAACACAGAATGAGACCAAAAAAAAAAAAAACGAAAAACCTTTGCGAGTGACTCAAAACTGTGTCGTGTGGCGTTGATGGCGTCTTCTATGTCTTGGAGTTCCGCTGAAAGCTCCTCTGTCTTTTGGACTCTGCCAATTCGTCGAAGGAGCAAAGCAAAAAGGAGATCAGAGAGAGTGAGTGAGAGAGAGAGAGAAAGAGAGAATGATTGAATGTGACACCGCAAGAAATACTTACTTGTCACCGAGCATCTGCTCCTTGGCACGCTGGCGCACTCTCGCAAGGCCACTGGTCAAAGATGACTTCATAGAGAAACCAACGAGCAATAACCTGACTGATCAATGAACTGTGTCAATACGTCTGAGTCCCATTGACTAACTAACTAACTGATCACAATACTATAGCTCTCCCTGTGTTAGCCCCATCCCGCAAGCAGAATACAGTTCTTGTTCAAGCGGATCGAGCCCTCCCCCCCGCGCCCCCCGATGTCGTCCAGCAAGGCCGGCGACCCCGCAAAGGAGCTGGAAGTGTACATCCGCCAGAAGGTCGCCTGGCCCCAGCTGCCGGCCAACGTGCGCGCCCAGTGCGCCGACAACGTCCACGAATGGGAGGCTCATGTATCCACCCCGCCTTTCTTCCTCTTTCGTCTCTCTCAATCAATCTTTTTCTTTTTTTTTTTTCTCTCTCTCTCTCTCTGTGTTTCGTTTAGGTTCTGTCGTACTCGCTGAATCATCAGCTCCGCTGGCGCTCCAACGTCGTACGGTACGCATGCCGCGACGAACGCCAGTACTATGCCCGTTTGGTGCGTGTCAGCAGAGAGCGTCTTATGGTATGTGTGTGTGTGTGTGTGTGTGTGTGTGTGTGTGTGTTTGTGTGTGTGTGTGTGTGCAGACGATGTCTCTCAAGGATGCAGTCCCTTCCACTTCATTTTGCAGCTGTATCCGTACCATTTGTCGGACATCCTTGTTAAAGGGCTGCGCCTCACTCCCTTCACATACTACCTCAACATTGTCCACGATATCATGACGGCCGGTAAGCAAGAAATATTACTGGTGTTGATACTTGTGTGACTGAACTCTTGTGTTCGTTTTTTTTTGACCAAAAGAGCGCTCCTACGACACTCTACCCAACTTCACTGCTGCCGATTGTGTCCGTTTGCTGGGCATTGGACGAAACCAAGTACTACCCTGCCTAAAAAATACACGCACACAGAAACACGCGCACGCGTCTCTCACACCACTCCTCTTTCATAGTACATCGACATTATGAATACGAGTCGCGCCAAAGGCTGGTCATGGCGTAGTTTGGGCAGTGCAAGCAACAAACGTCGCAGCACTGTGCGCCAATTGCTGCCCTCGCAACCCATGGAGGCGCCCATTGAGCCGTGGTGGTGCATCATGGTAGGCTTTGTGAGTGAAGACGATGCGCGTGCCAGCACCCCCGAAGAACGTCTCGTGCTGGACCGTCTTATTGACGCAGCAAAGCCCATCCCAGCCGGCCTACTCGACTACGGCGTCGTTCGCTCGCTCTACACTCGCGGTCTTGTCTATCTCGACGTGCCTGTCGATGACGATGATTTCATTCAGGTATGTCACAGCGAGAGTGAAGGAAATACTCTTTTAACATAATTATGTTTTTTTTTTGACATTCTTCGTAGGTTCCTCCTTTGGAGAACTTTGTGATGAATCGAGTTTTGGGCGATTACTTTGAGAAGCTGCTGTACAAGATCTTTGTGTCGATGGACGAGAAGACGAGTGTCGCTGATTTGAGCAGTGTTCTTCAAGAGGACCGACAGCTCATCAAAGTACGAAAGTGGAATGCCAATGAGAGAGAGAGAGAGAGAGAGAGAGAGAGAGAGAGAGAGAGAGAGAGAGAGAGAGAGAGAGAGAGAGAGAGAGAGAGAGAGAGAGGAGGGAGGGAGAAACAAAGTGATAGAGAAGAGAGAGAGAGAGAAAGAACAAAAATTAATAGAGAGAGAGACTCGTTAATTTTTTTTTTTCTCTTTCGCATAGAATGCGATAAGTATGTACTTGCGGTTGGGATTTGCACGGAAGAAGAAGAAGAGCGTGGCGGAGGGAGGAGGAGAGGAGAACGGGAATGTGCATGAGTCGTGGAAGGCATACCGACAAGCACGCGAATCACAGACAGTGCTTATGGGGGAGTCGCTGTTGCCACGGGTGTTGCACGAGAGCAGTCGGGAGACGGATGCGAGTGGTGGTGGTACTGGTAGTACTGGTGGGAGTGTTTTGTCTGGTGGTGGTGTGATGGGGTTGGAGGGAGCAGAGGGAGTGGTGGAGACGCATTCGCAGCGCATTGCGTTTCTGTTTGACTCGACACTCACTGCGTTTCTCATGATGGGCAATCTGTCGCCGGGTCTCAAGAACCACGCAGTGACCATGTTTGAGGTGGGAAAGCTTAGTGATGAGTCACTGGATGCGTTCCTGCGCGAGCTGAACAAGGTGGATGCGGCTGCGGCAAACGACTCGGAGGGCGATGCACAGCGCTACTTTGATCATGCGCTGGCGCTCAGGGACACACTCAACTTCCTTAGGTTTAATAAGAAGTTCAATCCGTCGGAAGAGTCGGATGATGAGAAGGGTTACAACATTGACCTGCTCCGCTGCGAGTCAGTAAGAATAATTATAGTATTCTTTTGACTGTGTCGTGAGGCACTAACTACTTTGTTTCTTTCACTTTATCAGCTGAATGCTCTTGACACCGCAACATGCAATCGTCTTCTTGCTCGCAACTACTGCCTTCTTGTGTCAATGGCTCCGCTGAGTCCTGAGATTCGTCCACTCTCCTCCTGTGCTCCCCCTCACATTGGTCCTCCAATCGCAGAAGTATAACACACACACACACACTGCTATATTGATTGAGTGAAACTGTTTTTGTTTCATCTCCAGGCGTCGAGTCCTTGGTTTAAACTGTGGCTGTACGCGACATCGGGCAGTGGTCCTCCCTCCTATCTCTTCCCCATCGGCACTCGTTTGCGTCGTCTTCCCTCGTCCCTTGTCCAGTCTGATTACTATCTCCTCTGCTCTTTCAACCACGAACCCACTCTTGTGGCTCACTCAAACATGCTCATTTTTCTCAATGAGGCGCTTGTCCTCGCACCCGTTCTCCTTCAAGCGTACTGGTAATCATCATAATCATTTGAGAAAATTCAAAGTCTGACTGTGATATAGTGCTGATGACGCGGAGCTGTTGCACGTCTCACTGCCACTCCACTCAATCGGCTCTCCTCCAACGACTGCTCCTGCGGCATCCGAGGCTCTCATTGACTTGTCCTCCGACACCACAACGACAACAGTCCTGAATGGCACTGCAGCAGAGCCCGTCTTTACTCGCGACAGTCCACATCTTCACAAGGGCATTGCGCGTCTTTCCCAGTCAACCCAACAACTTCTCTCCGTCTCATGCGGTAAAATAATTTATATATATTTTTTTTTATTAATTATTGTTGTTATTTAATTTTATCATGTTTCATATCAAACCCATCTGCTTATTGCTCATTTGTCTTTGTCTGACTGACTACTGACTCCTCCTTGTTTGTTCTTTGTTAGGTGTCATTTCACTTGTGCCTTCATCTCACAACAGTGACTGTGGCTATGAACTCTTTGATCTCTCCATTGGCATTCCCCTCTTTGACGCCTCAGTCAATCGCGATGTCTGTGACAAGATCATTTCACATCGCCTCTTTGATCGCTCATCCCTCGAAAAGTAAGTGCCCATTTAAGCGCACAATCCGACCTGAGTTGACATATAGTCACGCATATTGCAACTCACGTTCACTCCCACTTTGATATCATATTCATTTTCTATTATCTCATATTCACTCACACCGACTCTTTGTTTTATCCACTCAGGTACACAACCAACTCACGTCGTCTGGTCGTGGCTCTACTGTCGTTTGTCGCCGCACACACCGACGACAGCATCGGCTCGGCCTGTGACTCGCCCCGTCTTCCGCATCCGACCCGACCCCTCTCCTTTGTCAATGGTACCCTCTCGACTTTCACGCCATAACGAGAGAGAGAGAGAGAGAGAGAGAGAGAGAGAGAGAGAGAGAGAGAGAGAGAGAGAGAGAGAGAGAGAGAGAGAGAGAGAGAGAGAGAGAGAGAGAGAGAGAGAGAGAGAGAGAGAGAGAGCGTGTGCGTGTGTGTGTAATTTTTTTCTTTTTCGTAGCAATGGGGTTACTTGAGCGGAGGAGGCGACCCAATCGACGCACAATGGAACTGGGGCGATGCGCATTTACTGTCAAGCACATATCACAGTCGGCGTTTCTGTGATGATTGAGTGAGGGAGTGAGTAAGAGAGTGAGAGATAAATCAGCGTACCTCAGTGAAAAACCGTTGATGGACGAGCCGTACAAATGAAGGCGGGCCTCTGCGTGAGAGATAAACATTGCGTGAGAGGGTTTTATTTTGATGAGTGTAGTAGATTAGTCGTACCAGGCCAGCGACTTTGCACAAGGATTTGCAGACGAGCAAGAAGAGATTCGCGGCGAAGTCCTTCGGATGGGTCTGGGGAAAGCGAAGGCAGAAGAGCGGCAATTTGACGGTCAATGTTGAGACGAGAATCGGATGAAGCTGAGCGACGGGCAGCACTGCGACGGTGAGCGTTTGAGTTTGGGTTGTACGAGGATGAGTTGGTGTGGAGAGGAGCAGAGGAGGACGAGGGAGTGGTGGTAGCGGCGGCGGGGGTTTGATGGGAGGAGACGGTGGACACAGTAGCCGTTGCAACTGAGGTGGGGGCAGCAGTGGCGGATGGGGGAGCGGCGAATGAAAGATGTTGTTGTTGTTGGTGTTGGTGTTGCTGCTGCTGCTGCTGCTGTTGCTGCTGCTGGTGGTGGTGGTGGTGAAGATGGGTGTGCTGCTGCAGCTGTTGTAGCTGGCCAGGGGGGAGGAGAGATAAGGGGAATGTGACCGAGGAAGAAGGGGACGCCAGGGGGTGGGGAGGCGAGCCAAACGGGGGCTGTGACTGCACAGGTGAGGTAAGCTGCTGATGCTGTTGATGGTGCAATTGTGGCTGTTGTTGTTGCTGTTGTTGGGGTTTCTGAGCCGCCATGGTGACCATTTGCTGGCGTTGAAGCAAAAGCATATGAGCCTGTCGTTGGATTTCGTACTCGCGACGCTGTTGTTGTTGTTGCTGCTGTTGTTGCTGTTGCCGTTGGAGAAGGAGCAGTTGCTGCCGTCGGCGCATCTCATCGAGCTGATGTTGCTGCTGCTGCTGTTGTTGCTGCTGCTGTTGGTGATGCATGTGCAAGTGGAACTGTTGTTGTTGTTGTTGTTGTTGTTGTTGTTGTTGTTGTTGTTGTTGTTGTTGCTGCTGCTGCTGCTGCTGTTGTTGATCAGCTGACCATGGGTTGCTGGGCGAGGAAGGCACGCGCGCGTGTGGAGAGACAGTCGGGGAATGCGGGGATGCAGAGTGGCTGGGAGACCGATGTGGCTGTTGCTGCTGTTGCTGGTGGGGGTAGGAACTAAACCCGTAGGAAGATGGGGCGTCGGAAGGAGAAGCAGCAGGGGAACGGAAGGGACCGGAGGGTTCGCTGAAGTGGGGAGGGACACTTGAAAAAAGCAGGTCGGAGGGGCGCTGAAGCTGTTGCAGATCAAACGGTGGCTGGTGGACCACAGGAGAAAGACCGGGTGGGGGCGCGGGGTGCTGCTGTTGTTGTAGTTGCTGCTGCTGTTGCTGCTGCTGCTGCATGGGTTGCGGTGGTTGCTGATACATCAGTTGTGGTGCTGACTGTTGGAATGTCTCCTGCTGCTGCTGTTGTTGTTGTACCTGTGATGCGTTCAGGAGGTGCGCAAGAGCTGATGGAAGCTCTTCGTTCGAAGCTTGCATGGGTGCAGGCACCAGTTGTACTGGTACTGGTACTGCTGCTGCTGCTGCTGCTGCTGCTGCTGAAGATGCATTGCCGAGATGTTGGAAGAGAGAGGAGAAGACGGAGTCGCCTGCGCTCTGTCCACGAGCACCCAAGGGAGGTGTCACCTGCGACCCAACATTGGCACGGCTGTCAAAAGCGGAAAACATGGGAGACCACGATTGAATGGCAGGATCGGAGGGAGGCAAGGTGGCAACAGCAGCAGGCGCCAATGTCTGTGGCACATTCGCCGTCGTCGTTGCTGCCGATGGAGGCTCTGAGGGCGCCGCGGCCGACGTGACGCGCGGCCCATTCGCAGTGCCATCGTCGACGGGTGTGACACGGCGACCGCGCCCTCCCCGACGATTGCGGCGTCTCGCCGATTCGGAGAGGGAAGTGATTGACGACGACGAATTTGCCTCGGTCTGCTGTTGCCAGGCGCCCTGGGCCGCTGCGGACGCAACCTGGGCCGTAAGGTGCTGACTGACGGGGAGCAGACCCGTGCGAGGCCCGGAGGCGGGCGGGTGGGCGGGCGTGGGCCTGGAGGAGCGTCCGCGGCGTCGCGCGTTGACAGTGCTGTCACCGTTGAGCAGCGCGCTCGTCGTTGTTGTCGTCGTTTGACTCTCACTGTCCCCGCTTCCACTTGCCGCACCCGCGCCACCCGTCGCCCGCCTTCCACCTCCACGTCGTTTCGGCGGTGCCGCAACCGGCGCACTCATTTTTCTATGCTTTAAGCGACAAAAAAAAGAGGAGAGGTCGAAGTTCAAAAAAAAATTAATAATAATAATCAGTTATCACTTATCACAGAGGAGAAAAAAGAGAAGAAAAAAAGGACACCTGTGAGATCCTTCGCTTCGCTGTCTCCTGATCAGTTGTTTGATCAACGACTGTTGACTGACGACCAGCTTTCAAGATCTCAACAAAAAGCAGGTGGAGAATGAGAATGAATATTTTCTCAAATAATTGAACTTTTCGAAGAAAAAAAATTTTAAAAACCGTCAAACCGAATTGTGAGTAGTTTTCTTTCCGTCGATGATTTTTGCCGCCGATGGCTCTCACCTCTTCGACAGTTCGACTTGGCTCAATGCTCTTCTGTCGTGAATCGTGATGATGCCCTCTATTTTGCTGTGCTTGTTCGGCTAGACTGCCCTGGCCCAGCGACTCCCTTCCCGACTGCACGCCTGTTGGGACGCCACTCTGGCGCTCGTCGTCGTCGACCCCACTGGACAGACGACCTCGCCGTTGACATGTTTCAGGACGAAATGAGCGAGTCGGAGGG
>CALSCP010000916.1:3924-14138 GCA_943704425.1 Ministeria vibrans ATCC 50519 | reverse complement strand
CCTTGTGCGTTTTTGTCTGTGTTTTGTGTGTGGGTGAGCCCTTAAAATTTTGAAGGAGTCGACAGAGAGCCACAGGGCTTGCTATTGGTGTGCGGCACGGGGCAGGGGGGTGCCGTGGGGGGTGCGGGGGCTGCTGGGACGCCGTGGGATCGCATTGTGTGTGTGTGTTGGGCGGTAGGCCGAATGTAGTTTTCGGTCGAGTCGAACTGGAATTAATTCTAGAAGACGATATTGTGGTGAGGGACAGCCCATATGGCATGGTTGGGCTACAGTGTGTGTATTGGTGGTGGGACATGGGTGAGAGTGTGTTTGTTATTATTAGGTTTGGTTTGTTTGTCATTCAGTGGATAAAATATGGCCAAAACAGAACACTCTTCTTCTTGTCGCTGTAGAGAGTGGGAGAGAGTGGGGGTGTGGAAGAGCGGTGAAGTATCGGTTGGACCGGGAGGGTGTCGTGCTCAACTGTTCTATGATCACTCAACAAATGGGGTTTCTCTTTCAGAACTGAATGTCCGCTATTCGCCACTCTGTTGACGACTCACTGGTCGCTGTTGACAAAGGATCGCATGTTGCGCTGGTGGAAGTGGACGGCAAAGGAGGGGAACAGGTTGACTGTGGAGTGGTCACTCTCACTGGTCACTCTGGTTTCATTTATGAAGTTACACTGTCTCCAGACGAGCAGTGGGTTGTGAGTGCATCAGGCGACAGCACAGCCAAAGTGTGGTCTGTGAAAGACAAAAAGTGTGTCAGAACACTCATGCACGAAGGGTAAGTTGAAACGAGACGAATAAGAATACCCGTTCTTTCTGTGCGTTGTGTTGTGCACAAATTGGACATTTCATTTTCAATTACCATGAACACAATGGAGATTGGTGTCTGACCATCTTTGGGTTTCTTTTAGTGGTGTGTCGAGTGTGAGAGTGTCTCCCGATGGACTGCGAGTGGTCACTGGATCAGAGGACGGGTCAGTCAGAGTGTGGGAAATGCACAGTGGAAAGTGCACTCTCACTCTCACTGGTCACACAAGGTTAGAGAAAGAGAGAGATACCCGACTGAGTGTCACTGTGTCTAATATTCATTTGTGTAGTGCTGTCTGTTCTATTGATTTCTCACCCAATGGACTCAAATTGGTCTGTGGCAGTCCTGACGATACAGTTCGAGTGTGGGACAGTCAATCGGGAGAGTGTCTGCTCATTCTGAAAGACCACACACAGTAAGAGTGATTCTGTGTGTTGATGTTCATTCTTATGCATTTCAGTGTTGTAGGAGAAGTGAGATTTTCACCGGACGGAACGAAAATACTGAGTGGCTCAGACGACCACACAATGAAACTGTGGGACAGTCAAACGGGAAAGTGTGAAATCACGTTTAAGGGACATTCAAAGTAATTCAAATCGAGAAAGAGTGTAATTTCTTCTGATGTATTGATTGTTTTGTGGTTTACAGTTATGTGCTGTGCGTGGCATTCTCATTTGATGGACAAACAGTGCTCAGTGGGTCATCCGACGACGCAATCAAAATATGGTCTGTTGTGAGTGGAAAGTGTCTCAAGACACTCAGTGGACACTCTGAGTAAGTCACTCAATCACTATTCCGTGTGGTTTGGTCTCTTATATTCTTCGTTTGCAGTCCTGTCCGGTCAGCAGTGTTTTCCTTTGACGGACGACACGTCATCAGTGGCTCATTCGACTTGACGGTGAAAGTGTGGAATGTGCTGACTGGAGAGTGCGAGCGGACATTGAAGGAACACACGAAGTGAGTTGAATTGTGCAGAGAAGACCTGTCTAATATGTGCTTGTTTCTGCTTTTTAGTCATATTCTCTCAGTCGCTGTGTCTCGAGACGGAACCACCATCTACAGTGGATCAGGTGACAGAACAATCAAAGTGTGGACCCGATTCAAAGGAACCATTCTCACACAATTTGCAGTTCCTTCCAGGTTTGTGTGTTCAATTCCTTTCATCACTTACTCACTCACTCGCTTTTGTGTGTTTGTTTAGAGTGGACACAATTGAGTTCTCGTCGGATGGGAACACACTGATTGTCCACTGTGCAGACAAGACAGTCCACCGATGGTCCATTGCGCAGTTTGTCAAAACGTGAGTGCTACAACAGACGAATACATCTCTCTCGTTTTTAACATGCCGTTCTTTTCTTGATTCCCAGCGTGTACCAGAGGGCATTTGAGGCGGCCATTGAGCGAGGATCAGTAGAACCACGCACGATCAAACTGTTGTGTCTGGGGGCAGTGCTGGCGGGCAAAACGGCCCTGCTGTGTGCACTGCGCGGACAGACACTGCCAACGGAGGCAGATCGGTCAGTGGCCACTCGACTGGAGCGAGTGCGAATGGTGCTGGATGGGGCGACAGGCGTGTTTGAGGCA
The DNA here is from genome assembly GCA_943704425.1 of Ministeria vibrans ATCC 50519. Classification (NCBI taxonomy): domain Eukaryota; class Filasterea; order Ministeriida; family Ministeriidae; genus Ministeria; species Ministeria vibrans. The sequence goes on along the minus strand of CALSCP010000916.1, from coordinate 11,756 downwards.
GTGCCGCAAGAGGAACACCGCCTGGCCAGTCTCATTGGAGGGCGCAACGAGCGGAGGAGGACGAGCAGCAGACCACACCATCGACAACCACTACGACAACCACCACCACCACGACTGCACAGCAGACATCACAGCCTGCCGCTCAAGCAGTCGGTCCAACAGCGACCTCGGTTTTGCAGTGGTTCAAGAGGCTGCTCAGTCCGTCCTCGACGACCACTTCTCCCTCATCATCACCATCCTCTCCGTGCCCATCCACCCCACCACCGGCCGCCCCCACGCCCAGTTCAGTCACCATGTCGGCCGTGCACACGCTTCTCGAGTCTGAACTGCGCGAGGGCCACATTGACCTTGAAACATTTGACTTTGCCGGTATAGCGCAGACGACAAAGAACACTGTCTTCCACTCCTATTGATGCTGTTATTGTTAGGTGAAGAGATGTTTGACTCGCTTCCTGCGCTCTTCATGGGCTCCGAGTCGGCCTACCTGCTTGTATTTGACCTGTCTGTCATGGACGATCCAGTCAAGGCACAGCGACAGTACGAACACCTGTCCAAGTGGGCCCACATCATTGCGCACCAAGTGCCCTCGACCGACGACTCATACTTCCGTGTGCTCATTGTGGGCACTCACGTTGACACATTCCCCAACAACACAGTTCCCGTCGACCTGCTGGCGGCCGTCTCCGACCGAGTGTTCCATCTCGTTGGGTTGCAGTTGGGCGATCACTTGATGCAGCCTGCCGACTCTGCTCTGCCGTTCTTCCAGGTGGGCAGCAGCAAGAAGGTGGGCTTCAGCGCACTCACACAGGCACTGCACGTCGCACCGCGACGACGCAAGCTGCCGATGGAGTATGTGTGTGCACAGGACCTGCTTGGTCGTGCCGCCCGACTGAACGAGATTCCACTGCTCTCCTCTGTCGAACACCTTGACACGCTCCAGCTGAGCACTGAGCCATCCGTCATGTTGACTGATCTTATGCCGGACGGGGCAAAGGTGCGGGCCGAACTTGTGCCGTACCTTGAGTCTGCGGCGGACATTGTGGTGTGCCGCCAAGATGCGACGGCGCAGTCGCTGGACGAGAAGGACACAATTGTGTTTGACATTCCGCGGCTGATCTCGGCGGTTGAACTGCTGTGTTCGGTGGTGATGGCACGGTGGGAACGAGCGGGGAGTGCGCGTGCCAAGGAAATGCTGACGAAGGTGACGCAGGCGGGTCGTTCGGTCGACGTGAAGCGCACCGAGCGCCTGCTTGTGTCTCTGGACGAGTCAAAAACACGGTCCGAGGCGGGATTCTGTCGGGAGGTGGCGGAGTGGCTGGTGTGGACGGCGGCCAAGACAAAGAGCAGCGGCGACCCTGTGCTGGCAGGTGCAGATGTGACGGACGTGTCAGCATTCATGGCGTGTCTGGAGCACCTCAGTCTGGTGCATGCGCATCATGACCACCTTCTCATCCCGATGCTGCTGCCTGAGAGTGCGCCCTTTGTGGCGAACGCACCACCGGCGCCCGCAGTGCTGTTCCTGTACCAGATGACGCACAATGCGGACACTGGCAAGTGGGAGGAGCTTCCAGTGTCACTGGCCACCTTCCATCTGGTTGTGGTGGCCCTATGGCGGGCGTGTCCACTTGCCATTCACATTGAAGCGACGCAACGATGCACGAATGCGCTGACGATGGACGGGTGTGAGTCTGTGCGACTGCGCCTCAACAGCAACGAGTCGTTCATTCGAGTGGAGATGCTGGGAGAGAAGGCGATCAAGTGCGAGCGGACGTGGACTCGACTGGTTGAGACTGTGTGTGAGTCGACGCGGTCTCTGCGGTGGGGCTGGCGCGGGCGTGCTGTGGTGGTGCCTGCGCATCCGTTTGCACTGGCAGTGGGCGAGACGCATCCATTGCATCCGCTGTTTGCGCCGAAGAGTGTCGCTGAGCGGCCCGAAGACTATCGCGATGCGGAGGTTGTGAATGCGGAGCTGAAACGCTTTGATGGACAGAAGCGGATGTGCAATTTGAAGCTGAAGAGGTGGTGGTGCAAGCAAGAAGGTACGATTCGTTAGTATTTGTAGTTTGATATGATTGTAATTGTTTTTGACACGTTCTTGTTGGTGTAGCAATGGGAATCTACTCGCATGCGTCAGTGTTGATCGTGGGAGTGAGTCGGTATGCGTCGTCGGGCAATGCTGCGCTGAAGGACTTTGACGATCTTCCTGAGGTGCAGAAGAGTGTTCGTCAGCTGGCGAAGATGTGGGGCGATCGAGGATGTGATGTGGAGACGGTGGTGGATTCGAAGAAGGGTGACGCAGTGAGGAGGAGTCTGATTGTGGATGCGACGACACGGTTGGCCACGAAGGCGGGAGTGGGTGCGGGACAGGACTCGCTGTTGATTGTGCATCTGATTGGGCATGGTGCCGAGGACAGTGGGGGTGGTCTGCTGCTGAGTGACGCTCGTGAGACTGTTGGTGGTCCACTGACACGTTTGAGTCTTTCCACCATTCTCCGCGACGATGTCTTCTGGCTGGGCGGCAACGTGTTGGTGTTCTGCGACTTTTGCAACAGCGGAGCATTGATTGTGCCAGAGGAGGACCTGACCATGGCCGAGCGCACTGCGCCCGTTCGAGGGTACGCACGCCAGGCCATTACGAGCGCACTGCGCGACGCCAGCAGCTTTGCGAGTGGGGGTGTGACGCGCCTGACTGAGCTACTCATTCTCGCACTGGGCAAAGGAAAGGTGTTTGACGAGGATGAGACGTATGTGAGTGCGGTTGAGCTGCGACGACGACTGCGGATGCTGGACCCGACCGATGCACTGCAGGCTGCGCTGGTGGGGCGCATTTGGAGGGACTGGACGGCGGGAATGGTCAACGACGGAGACATTTTTCTGTACCGACGAGGCAACGGAGTCGCCTCCTCCTCCGATTGTTAGAGAGCGTGCATGAGAGTGAATGAAAGCAGAAAGAGTGGGTTTTTTATGAATCAAAGAATCGTCAAACGTAAAGTCAACAAAACTGTGTGTGTGTGTCAGTGTGTGAAACAAACAAAATAACAAAGACATGAAAACTGTTGTCAACTCATTGCTCATATGACATATCATTTACTTTTTTTTTTCAACTCTCGCACAGCCACTACCGCCGCTGCACCCTCGCCGACCGTCATGAGCGACTCTGTGATCCGCGCCGGGATGCGCGTGGAAGTCAAGGGAAAGCGCGGAACTGTCCGCTACTGCGGCCCCACCCTGTTTGCCACGGGCAAGTGGGTCGGCGTCGAGCTTGACGAGCCCCATGGCAAGAACAACGGCGTCGTCAACGAGAAGCGTTACTTCAAATGTCGCGTAAGAACAAAAACGAACCCATTTCCAAAAACTCTCTCTTGCTCCACTCTCGCCGGAATGGCGTCTATCCACGGTCTCTTTTTGATCCCTATCCCAGGATCATCTCTTACTCCGGTCATTGACGCGTTGGCGTGTCGATTAAGCTCCCTCAACACGAAATACCGATCGTTGAAATCATTTGAAACATTTTGACTTTTTTATTTTTTTTTTGTCTTAACAGGAAGGACAAGAAGAAGGCGAGTTCTATGGCATGTTTGTGCGCCAGACGCAAGTGAATGTCATCCACGAGGCTGAGGCACCCGCGGCATCCGCTGCGGCCTCGTCCTCAGCGCCAACGCCAGCGCCAACGGCCTCAACTGCCGCTGCCACTGAACCTGTCGCCGTCGCCGCTCCCACACCCACGCCCGCCCCTGCAACGCCTAGCGAGGCACCCCCTGCCTCCTCCAGTGCCGATGAGCCATCGCCCGCCTCGGACGAGACGCCTGCCAATGCGACGTCGAGTGATGCGTCGCGAGTCACACAACTGGAGGCGCGCTGCGAACAGTACCGCAAGGCCATCAAGGAACTGGACAAGTACCGTGTTCAGTACGAACAAGTGGCCAGCTACAAGCAACAGTGGGTGGCGGCTCAGGCGACGCTCAAGGAGGAGCTCAAGGCGGCGCGTAAAGAGGCCAAGGAGGCCAAAGAGGGACGCGCCACGGCGGAGAAGGAACTTGCCACGTTTGGGGAGACTGTCGAGATGGCGACACTCGACAAGGAGATGGCAGAAGAGCAGGCGGAGGCGGCCGCCGAGCGAGTACGACTGCTCGAGGAACAAGTGGAAGAGTTGCAGCTGGAGGCGGAGATTCGCGCAGAGGAGGAGAAAGAAGGTGGAGGCGGAGGAGGCGATGGAGCCGCCGTGACGAACAAGGCATTGGAAACACAGTGCGAGCGACTGAAAGAGGCGCTGGTACGACTGCGAGATGTGAGTGAGTCGGACAAGAAGAAAAACGAAGCACGCATTCGCGAGCTGGAGGCACAGACGGTTGAGGTGGGGCAGCTGCGCGAGCAGTGCGGGACGCTCAAGACTGCGCTGGAGACGGCTGAGGAGGCTGTGGAGGACCTCAAGGACCAAGTGGACGATGCGTTGGGTGCCGAGGCGATTGTAGAGTCGCTTACGCGCAAGAACCTTGAGTTGGAGGAGCGTGTGCGGGATTTGCAGGAGCAAGTGGACGACTTGGATGCGCTCAAGGACCTGTCGGACGAGCTGGAGGAGGCGCACTCGCAGACGGAGCGCGAGCTGCGTCTTGAAGTGGACTCAAAGGATGTGCGTGTGAGTCATTTGGAGCGGGAGATGGAACAGCGCACGCGTGAGCTTGGAGACATGCGCGATCAGGTGCGACAGTACCAAGAGCGTTTGGTTCGCACCAACGACGCACTGATGGCGCTGCAGTCGACGAGTGCCGAGCAGACGTCGGACCAAGCGCGTGTGCGTGCGGCAGCTCAGTCGGCGCTTGCCGAGAACGCGCGTCTGCAGACGGACGTGGCGCGTGCCAACGAGCGTGCAGTGGCACTGCAACTGTTGCGTCTTGATGCGACACAGACGGCGGCGCAGGTGCGCATGTTACAGGCATACCTGCCGAGCGAGCAGTATGCGTGCGACATGACGGCACTTGCGGCGCTTTTGGTGGTGCGACGCATTGCCGTCAAGTGCACCATTGCAGTGCAGCAGGTGTGCGAGCAGTTTGGAGTTCATCTCACTACAACTACGAGCAGTAGTGAGACAACGATTCGCTCGCGTCGCCTCCTTATGCGCGTGTCGGCGGGCGCTGAGATGTGTCGTCGCCTGCTGGCATTGCGCTCGGCGGCAGCACGCATTGCGGGTGGGCTTGCGCGTGCGCCGGTGGAGACATTTTTGCAGTTGGGGGCGCAGCGTGACGAGGTGGTGGTGCACGAGCGACGCATTGACAGTCTGTTGTACCTGCTAAAGCGACGCGAGCTAAGCGAGATTGCCGTGTTGCAGGCGGGACAGGGGGCGAGTGAGGATGTGCGAAAGAGCGCTGGACAGCTGATGCGACTGGGCGAAGAGCACACGGGAGCACTCAGTGACGCGGAGCGCACTGCGATTGCGGCGGATGAACTGCAGTCGAGCGCAGCGTGCACACTCTGTGAGGTTCGTGTGTTGTCACAGTTGCGGGATGCGGAAGACGAAGCGGCGACAACGAAGAGTGCGGTTGGGTCATTGATTGAGGCGGTGGTGATGCACACAAGCAGTTTGCGCGACCGTGCTCGTCGTGTTGCGCTTGCTACCACCATGCAACCCGTGGGTGGACTGGAGGCGACCGATGTGGACGAGGCACTTACAACACTGCCTGCGCTGATGGGGGCGGGCGCGGCGAGCGAGTCGGCCGAGGGCGCGCGCAGCGAACTTGGACTGTGCATGGACATTGCACTGACCAAGGAGAAGCGTGACATTGCGTCTGGTTTTGCGCGTGAGTTTGCCTCTGCGGCGGGACTCATTGGCTCAGTGGTGGTGAGCGTGGTGAATGGTGATGGGAGTGGCAATGTCGAGGTGGACGACGCAGCAACAGTGGACGATGCGACCATTGGCGCTGGATTTGCATTAGTGCTTGAGAGCTCTGCCGAGGATGCGATGGAGAGTGTGCGACACGCACTGGCGAGCACCGACAAGCATGTCAAGTCGTTTACGGCTGCACTGATGAGCGGTGAGTTTGCGCGCAAGGAGAAGAAGGAGGAGACGACTACCAGTGGCGGTATGAGCGACGCAGGAGGAGCGGTGGTTGTGCCGGTGGCGGTGGTGGAACGGAGTGGTGTGGTACGCGCCGAGTTGAGTGAGAATGAGACGCTGCGAGGACGCATGCGGAGCAAGGAGGAAGAGATGCAGGTGCTGAATATTGAGTTGCGGAAGAAGGTGAAGGCGCTGGATGAGGCAGCGACGCGCACCAGTGCGCTTGAGACGCGACTGAAGGCGGTTCGGGAGGAGCGAGCGCAGATGGAGGCGAGTGCGGCCAATGCGGATGAGGTGGAGGTGCTGCGACGGGAGCTGCGTGAGTTGGAGGAGGCATTGGAGACGCGCGAGCAGGAGCTGGAGGAGATGGAAGTGAGCAACAAGGAGCTGAAGCGGAAAATGCTGGCCACCAAGAAGGGCGGTGAAGAGGGTGCAGGAGGCAGTACGAGTAATAGTAGCAGTACTGGTGGTGGTGGTGGTGGTGGTGGTGGTGGTGGTGTCACTACCTCTTCAATGTTATCAATGACCTCCACTGCGAGTGTGGTGGCAAGCAACACGCGTGCGCTTGTGGCGGCTGTGCGTGTGTGCCGTCGGGAGTGTGCACAGTTGCGAGCGCAGCTGTCGGCCGACATGGCGCGTGCGCTGCCACCGCTGGTGTTTGTAGCGCCGCCGCCTCCGACGCAAGAGAAGAGCGGGGACTCCACTGTGCTTGAGGTGCTGAAGGGACTGGAGAATGGTCGTGCGATTGTGCCGCGAGTGGTGGATATTTCGGATGAGAATGCGGTGGAGCGACGACGAGCGCGAGCAGTCTATGCCGAGTCGGTCGCGATTAATGCGGCACTGCGAACGCGCGCCAGCGAGACGTACCGGACGCTGGTGCAGCGTGTTAAGGGACCGAGTCGTGTTGTGAATGTGTCGCGACTCATTGCGGAGCAGCGTGCACGAGTGCTTGCGGCGCGTGTGTGTCTGCCCAAGGCTGGAGGGGGAGAAAAACGAGCCATGGTGCTGAACGATGGGGATTTGCGTGCGGTGCACGCAGCTGTGTGTGCCATTTAAGTGAGGGATTTGTAGAAAGAGAGAGAAATACAATCAAACTATTATTCATGATCAAATTGTTACAATGTGTCTGTTGGGCTCAAGACATCTGTCCCTCCAGTGGTCCAAGACGGTGACTTGGACGTGAGCATCGCGCAGCTGCTGGATTCCGGTGCACTGGACGAAGTTGGGGGGCTCTGCGGCGCCCACGACGACATGGGCGATGGCGGGAGAGCGGAGGATTCGCGCAACGCAGCACGCCTTGCCCGAGAGGCGTTTGGAGCACGGCTCCATGGTGGTGTACAGAATGGCGCCTGGGGCGACCGTGCGGGGCAGCGTGGCGAGCGCACACTCCTCGGCGTGCGTGTTTCCGGGCAGTTGGCGCGAAAAGCCCGTCGAAAGCACTTCGAGGGTGTTTCCGTCGACTATGACGCACCCGACGCAGTACGCCGAGTCGACCGCCTCGCTCTTGTGTGCCAACTCAACGGCCAGTCCCATGTACCTATCGTGGTTCGACATTGAATAAAATTTAGTGAAGAACAATAATATTTTTGAGGAACTTTTACAATCGATTAAAAACTAAAAAATAAAATTAGTTGTTACAACTTATATTGTGTCTCTTTGATCTTCGTTGACAATGGGGGTGGGCCCATCATTGCCGCAGGAGGACTACGATGACTTGCTCAAATTGACCTACTGTATGTTTTTGGGGTTTTTGATACTTTGTCGTTTTTTTTTTTTTTTT
>CALSCP010000913.1:14481-25838 GCA_943704425.1 Ministeria vibrans ATCC 50519 | reverse complement strand
CTCTCTCTCTCTCTCTCTCTCTCTCTCTCTCTCTCTCTCTCTCTCTCTCTCTCTCTCTCTCTCTCTCTCTCTCTCTCTTTCTCTCTCTCTCTATCACTTTGTTTCTTTCTTTCTCTCTCTCCTCGAGCTATCAGCTATGACCTTGACGTTTTGCTCTCTTTAGCGACCATTGAGACCCACTACAACGAATCGCCGAAGCAGAGCAACGCTGACCTGTTTTCCGCCGTCGGTGGTCTGCTTGGTCTCTTTGCCGGCATTTCGCTCTTGTCTGTCGCCGAGTGGGTTGAGTTTGTGGTGTTTCTCTTCTGGAACAAGAGCAACACCGACAGCAACAGCAACATGAACAACAACAACAGCACTCGCGATGATCCAACCGACAAAGACGTAAAGGCGATCAACGTGAGTCAGACTGGCATTGAGCTCGACATGGCGACTTTTTCTGAGCTTGCGTAGTGAGACACTCCCTCACTCAACGATCCATTATCACTCTATACAAATTGTACGAAATAGTAAAATAAATACAAATTACAAACACAAAATAGTTTCAATTTTTCACCACCCGCTCCTTCTGAACGCCGACCATGTCGTTGCGCGAGCAGCTGATCCAGTGGAACGAGGGCATCCGCGCCTTCGAGAGCCGCGACTACCACCGGGCACTGTCCATTTTCATTGAGGACGACAATGCCAAGATGAGCTTCAACGTCGGCCTCACCCAGGTCAAGCTGGGTCGCTATGCCGATGCCGTTGTGGTACCCATCCTTTCCGCCCTTATTTCACTCCACATCTCTCTCTGATGTGTTATCGTTTTTTTTCTTCTCTTTTTTTCTCTCCCTTTGTGTGTTTAGGCGTTTTGCGACGCTGTCGACAAAGACCCGCACATGGCAGTGGCGTACTACGCATGTGGCAATGCGCACTTCCGACACGGGCAGCCGGCCGAGGCGGTTGAGGCGTATGGGCAGGCGTACGACACCCTGCGCGGCAATGTCCGCATCGACTACAAGCAGCTCGGGCTCAACTTCAAGCTGTACGCCTGCGAGGTGCTGCACAATCGCGCCATTGCCCTGGCCTTTCTTGGCCAAGTCGATTTGGCGGCCGGCGACCTGCGCGCGGCGCTCGACGTAATCCAGGAAGCGCGCCATCAGAGCGTCATTGGGTCGACGTTGAAGCGCATCGAGACGAGCGGCGCACAGGGCACCGACATTTACGAGTTGCCCGACACACTCCTATTCCGTCCCTCGATCAAGCGCGTTAACAATGCCAAGAAAGACTTTCACATGTCCGACGCACGCGTGGTGGCGACAGCCGTCGCAAGCGACACTGCCGTTGGCTTTGAAGGCGTGCGTGCCAAGGCGACGCGCGACGCCAACCTCGCCAAGAAGGAGCTAGACTTTCAGCGCGCACGCGAGATCGAAGCATCCTACACGAGTCGCATGGCCATTACAAACCTAGATCGCGCCCGGTTTCTAGGTCAGGCTCGCGCCGAACGGTTCGCGCGTGAAAAGGCAGAGAAAGAGGCGCATGAGGGCTCGGCGTCACCGGCTGCTGCTGCTGCTGCTGCTACTACTACTACAACCGCCACCAAACCCAGTCCAAAACCTGCAGCACCTTCTCCGGCGCCAGCAACAATCCGCCCGGTTGTCGCCAAGCCCGTGGCACGCCCACCCCCCGCACGCGCCAACTCTGTGACCATGTCCACACCTCTGCCCATCACGCCTGCGGCTCCTCCGCTGGCTGTGCCGCAACCACCATCCCCGACGCTCGATGACCCTTACGAGGCCATCCAGGCCGATGCGTACGACGGCAATGCCGGATTCGACGATTGGGACGCTGAGTTTGCCGAAGGCTTTGATTCGGACACAGAGGTCACAAGTGTTCCGCCCGACATTGACTGGAACGAGGAGTTTTCTCTTGATTCGCCTTCGGCCGGCAGTGTTTCATCAGCCGTTGCCGCAGCCGTTGTTGCAGTTCCACCCACAGCCCTGCCTACTTCCGCACTCGCCTCTGTCCCCACACCTGATGTCGCTCCCGTACCACCAATTGCTTCACCTGTCTCGGTGGCCCTCTCCGACCCGCTCCCAATGAAACCTGCGTCGGTGACCGTTGCTTCTCCTTCTGTGGTGTCTCCTGTGAATCATCCCGTGTCTGTCACTCCCAAGCCCAGTCCGCTCGTCTTTGGCAAGCGACCAGGTCCCCCGCCGGCCATTGTGAAGCCAGTGATTACGGGCAAGCCCCGCTCACCTCCCCCCGTCAAACGATCCTCAGCTCTTACACTCAAACGCGAGTCTTCTTCTGCCGCTGTTGACCTGCCCACCTCTTCTGTATCTACGACTCCTCCCGTCGACCTAGCAACCAAGACCACGCCGCCCAGTGCAACTCCCGACACACGCCCTGCGCCTCCTGTTGTCTCAAAGAAACCCGCACCCCCGCCTCTGAGCAAGAAACCCACTTTCTCGTCGAAGCCTCCCTCGCGAGCCGGCTCGCTTGCCAGCATCAAACCCTCCTCCGCATCCGCTGTTCTTCCCGTCACTGCTCCAAGTTTAACCGAACCGAGTGAAGCACCCGCGCCCACTCCCATCTCCACTTCAAACCACGTTGCATCACCCAACGACGACGCCTCCGGTCCACCACCTCCACCTCCACCCGCGCCAGCTATGAATTCCGCCGGTGTTACTGTTGTGCCAGCGCCGACGCTGGCCCAGGCACTCTCTGCTAGCCAGGCGGCGCTCAAAGCAACACCCGTCGCCGCTACGACGCCAAAAGAGGAGGAAGTGGTGGAGGAGCAAGAGCAGGCGGCAAATGGCAAGACCCCACGGATGTCTGTTGGGCAGCTTCGCCAGAAAATTGCCTCTTCTCTTTCCTTTGGCGTCCCCCCCTCATCGCCAAGCGCCAATGGACCGGCCGAGCAGCAGCAGGAAGCTTTAGCTCGGGCTACACCTGTTCTCGCCCCTGCCCCTGCTGCAGTGGTGCGCGAAGCCGAGCCCGAGTTTGCCGCACCAACACCTCCAGTGCCCGAGACTCTTCCTGCTCACGAGTATGTGCACGACGAGCATGAACATGAACAGACACACGAACCCGAGCATATGCATGAGCACGAGCATGCCGTCGTGCACGAAGAAGCACCGCATCAGGACGACGAGCAGGTTCCGGCGGCAGACGAAGCGTCCGTTGTGACTGAAATTGTCGCGGAACATCCAGTGGTGTCGAGTGCAGGCGACTGGGACGAATTCGACGAGGCAATCGACCCAGATGCGCTGGCAAAGACAGCCGACTGGGACGAATTTGACGAAGAGATCGATCCTAATGCTCTGGCGGCGACGGCCGAGCTTGTGTATGATGAACACGGACAGGCGTACTATGCTGATGAGTATGTGGCGGACGAGGCGACGCATGCGGACGAGTACTATACCGAAGAGGCGGCGCATGCCGACGGCACAGAAGAGATGGAGTACAATGTCAACGTTGCCGAGCTCACGCAAACGATTCAAGAGTCATTGACGGGCGCTGGTGGGGGCGCAGTCGAACCTGCACCCTCAGGCCAGTGGTCTGAGGAAGCCGGGTACGAGGAGAGCACCTGGGATGCCGCGGCCCCGCAGGTCTCGACGTGGCAAGACGTCGTGCCTTCTGCGACACCCACTCCAACGGCAGCCGCAACACCTGTTTCGACATGGAACACTGACGCTCCAATTGCCGTTTCGTCATGGGATACCAATGCAACACCTGCGCCTGTCTCGACCTGGGACAGCAACGCGACTGCAGCTTCTGCCGCACCGGCACGCCCTACAAGCTCACAGCCGCCCAGACCCATGCCAGCACGTGCACGTCCCGACTCATCCACCATGCTCAGCGCACGTCCTTCGTCCATCTCCATGTGGGACAGCAATGCAGCTGCGGCAGTTCCTGCTCCCGAGGCAGTCTCCACCTGGGACTCCAATGCAGCTGCAACTGCGCCTGTGCCTACATCAGTCTCCACTTGGGACACCGAAGCATCTGCGGCGGATCCCACTCCCGCGGCAGTCTCCACTTGGGATACCAATGCAACTGCAGCCGAGCCTGCCTTTGTGCAACCAGCAGCCTCAACGTGGAACAACAATGCTGTTGCTCCTGCTCCTGCTGCTGCTGCTGCACCCCCTGTGAATGCGAATCCATCCGCTTCGATCGCACCAGGCATCCGTGACGTACCGAAGAAGCCCCTGAAGATTCTGCTGGCGGGGCGCCGTGGCGAGGAAATCAAGAAGAAGCTGGGTCCGCTGGCGGAACAGCCCCGTGTACCAGCGCCACCGCGTCCTGCACCACCCAGTGGCAACAACCCCACCGCTGCTGCTTCTGCTCCTGCTCCTGGCGGCGCTGCCACAGGCATGAATGATCTCAAGGTACGCATCCGCCAAGGCGAAGCGGCTATGCCAATGGCGCCACCAAAGGCCGATGCGTCTCTACCCGCAGACGCCAACGAGATCCGAGCTCGTTTGCAGGCTGCTGCATCAGGCCAGATATTCGCCTCTGTGCCAGCGCCTGCACAGCCCGTCGCCGCAGTGTCGGTGAGCAGTACAACCGCGGCAGCGCCACCGTCTCGCCCGTCCGGCGCGGGAATCCCCAAGGTCAAGGTCAAGTGCAAGTACCACGACACGCGTCTCGTCGTCGTGCCCGTTACCATTTCCTTTGGTGAACTTCTCGCCACCATCTGTACCAAATTCGCCGTGTCCGCCCTCAACTTGAGTTTTGTGGTACGTCTTGATTGAGAGACATATAGATCAAGTTCAGAGTGATGCAAATAGAACTTATAATAGACGAAGAGTGTCACCTTTTCCATCTGTTACTGTTGCTCTTCCTTTACGCTGTCCTCACATACACACTTACATACACGATTTCTCTCGTACTGTTAGGACTCCGATGGTGATCTTGTTACCCTGACAAGTGACGATGACCTGCAGGAGGCGCTTGAGGGTGCCGAGGGCAAGCTGCAACTTGTCTGCTCAGACCCTTGAACCGTAGTGTGTGATCAAGAGAGAGAGAGACAGAGAGCAGAGGGAGAGAGACAGAGTACATTTTCGAGATTAAACATTTGGAGTGCTGGCGCTTCATTTTTATACTTTACAATGTCTGTCTGGGTTTGGCTGGCGTTCCGGCAATGTCATCAAAGTCGATGGTGATACGCCGTCTTTTGGGAATGTATTGCCTATCGGGAGAAGGATGATGACGACATGAAGCAGAGATCCCACTCAGGTACCTGCACACGACGCCGGCAAGGTCAAGGAGACGCCGTGACGCTACAAACGCCGGCTTGTCCGCGTACTTGTCAGAGACAAATAGGACTTCTCGAATTCCTGGAATGCACGAGAGAGAGAAATACAGAGAGAGAGAGACAGAGAGACAGAGAAACAGAGAGACAAAGAGACAAAGAGAGAGAGAGAAAGGAGGGAGGTGATAATGGAAGAAACAGACAGAGGTAGAGTCAGAGAGACAGAGACAGAGAGAGGCGACACTCCATGACTGTTCGGACCGCTCTGGATAATCAGTTTGGCGCACTCGTTGCACGGAAACAATGCTACATACTGAAACACCAATCAGTGCATACGCAGGTAGTCAGAGATGATACATACAAGAGTACAGCCTTTGACGTCGGCCGAATTTTTGTTGAGGATCTGCAAATGGGTTAGAGTGTGTAAACAAGCAAATGCGCAGAAGGCAGTGAAGAGGGTACTGCGTTGAGTTCGGCGTGGCACACGTAAGGATACTTGGTGTCGAGCCAGTCGCCAGCACGCTCCCACGGCAGAGCGTCGTCGGAGCAGCCGTTGGGCATTCCGTTGTAGCCAATGCCGACAATCTTCTTGTCACTGTTGACAATGCACGCGCCCACTGCAGCACACACACAATGTTATATACAACCTCGCGCGACTCAACTCACCCTGTGAAGACGGGTCCTTTGATCGCTGGGCCGACAGAAAGGCCACCGCCATGAAGTAGTCGTTCCACTCGAGATAGTCTTCGCGCTTCGCCATGTGAAAAAGAAGACTGAAATTCAAGTCAAAACTCAAATGTCAAAACTCAAAAGTCAAAACATCACTTACTTGTCTGGCCAACAGCCAACCTGTCTCTGTTTCCTCTCGACGCTTCTGTAGCTTAGAAAGTGGTTCTGAGCTGTTTGTGTTGTCGCTTTTCGTTTGTGATCACTTTGTGATTGAGAATGCTTCTTCACAATTCACATTACTTTACACTTTTTTATCGTAATCTGTTTGCTTGACGCACAAGGTTCATCTCGCTCATGGTGCGCCCTACTGCTCCAACAGGAAGGTACTGCCGCGGCTTCGTCGGTGTTCCTTGTTCGTGTTTCTCTTGTGCAGTGCTGTCACAAAGGAATTCGCCGCCTGGACGCGTCGTGCTCACGCAACGGGGGTTGTTTGTAGACGAGGCAACAAGAAGCCGGCAACATGGCACCAGCTGGCGCTCGAGAACTATGGCGATGTGGCGCTGGTGCTCATCATTGCGATTTTTGGTCTTGGTACGACCGCCGCTGCATGCGCCCACCCACCCACCCGCCCCCGGCACAGCCCCTCTGCTGTGCTATCCGCTGCGCGTGGGCTTCGCATGCATTCACGCTGTTCTTTTCCGTAGCGGTCCCCAAACCAACGCAATCACTGGCTGGGCTGTTTTACTCGATCCAGCACAACGTGACGACCTTCAGCGACCAGACCGGCGACGTGCTTTCCGAAGACTTTCGTGCCGGTCCTCGTGATCTCTTTCCGATTCTATTTTTCATGGTAAAGTGCTGATGGTTGTTCGTTTGGCAAATGGCTTCTGACACACATAATAATTATATTATCCCTCGCTTCCTTTCTCTTCTCTTGTTCACTATACCCTTCCTCTTCTTCCCTCTCCAAATCAAATCGCACTATGCTCTGTTTTTTTCTCTCTTTGTTACTTTGTTTCTTTCTCTCACTTTTCCACTCTCTCCCGTTCTCTTAGGTTGTCTGGATTGTGGTGCGCAATCTTGTTGAGATGTTTATCAACCAATTTATCAAGCGATGGCGACGTGGTGCAACGGTGCCGCCGGTGGAGAAGGCGCGTGAACGTCACTTTTACGCCTTCGAGTACATGGTCATGAGTACCTTCCACTTTATCATGGCCTCAATGGGCCTTCAATTTGTCATTTCCATGCGCATGCTTCGTCTCGAGACGCTTTCCGCGGCCGCCTTTGACCCGCTCATGCCGTGGCCCGTCAAGTTCTTTCTCATTCTCCACGTACGCCCTATCGACTCTTCTACCTTGTCTCACTCCGTCTTTTGTACAGGCTTCATACTGGGCGCACCACATCGCCATGCTCTTCCTGTTTGTGCCTCCAACGTAAGGAGGTGTTCTATCGTATTTTGCTCTTCCCACTTATCATCCTTTTTTTTTTGTGCAGTGCTCAGACCCGCTCCACCATGCTTGTCACTGCTATCGTCCGTCTTGCCGCCACTTTGTCGGCACTCGTCTCGGGTTTCGCACCTCTCATGATGTTCCTCCTTGCCCTTGACTCAATTGTTGAGACCATCGTGTGTGTCTCGCGTGTGGTTCGCTTTGGTGATGACGAGTCTCCTTTTGCCCAACTTGGGTACGCGCACTGCGCTTTCCTTACCACTATGACCTACTCACACACGCACTCTTTTCCTCTCTATCACATTGTTCTTTCTGTACCACTTTGTTCTCTCTCCCTCCTTCCTCTCTTCCACAGCACTCAATCGGCTCTTGTGGTGTACTTTGTGTCGCGTGCTTTGTTTGCCGCCGTCTTCCTCAAATTGTACATTGTCGGCACTCTCAATCGTGATGCCATGTCCATCCTCCAAAAGTATGAGACCTTGTCGCCACGCACACTCTCTCTTTCTCTGCCTCATTCTTTCTTTTCCTCTCTCTCTTGTGCCTCGCTCTCTCACTCTTGATAGGACTGTTGCGCCAGGCGTGTTTGCCGGTGCCGTTTTGCTCGACGTCGCGGTGCTTTTCAGGGAATTGTCTGTCTCAACCAAACGATCCGCCAAGAAATCGAAGTAAACGAACAGTTTCTTTTGTTTTATTTCATAATAAATCTTGTTTCGTGTGTGCTCTTGAGCATCCGTCGCCTATTCTTCGGCGGCGTCGTCGTCGTCGCCTTCGTCTTCCTCTTCGTCTTCGTCTTCGTCTTCCTCGTGCGTCTCAATGCCAAATGCTGCATCGAGCGAGTCGAGCACTGTCACGTCGAAGGAAGGGCAAGTTGCGCGCATGGCCTCAGCAACGTCGCCCAGACGCCGCTTGCTCACAACGACAGCCGTATTGGCGTGCGTCGAGTCAAACAGTCGCGAAAAGTACTCCCTAAAGATGCGCTCGACGTCGGCGACCGTCACAGCAGCCATGGCTGCGAGTAGGTTGCGCGTGTACTCGGACGGCGAAGGACTTGCCTGCTCCATCCGTTTGATCAATGACTCTTGAGCGGCCGCAAGAGGCGTCGTCTCGTGCGAAATCTCAGCCGACATGGCACCGCTGATGGCGCCCTCAAGCGCCACAGGGTCGACAGGAGTGGCGCCTGAAATGAAGTCGGCAAAGATGCGCTGTGCCTCGGCATACGCCTTGTCAACGTGGGTACTGCGCCCCAAGAAGAAGACAAGAAGGCCCTGGTCAATGCATAGCATCATGCTGTACGAGTAGGTGAGGCCGATGCCGCGAAGCTGGCGCCACAGGGGGCCTTCGAGAGCAATCATAAACTCAATGGCAACCTTGAGCGCCGCCACATCCGCATGGCCATAGTCACGCACACACGGTACCGACTCCATGAGGTAGGAACTCTGAATAGCCCCCAGACCCACAATGTTCATGCGTCCGCGAGGCACTAGCTCGCTTTGCGCGTCAAGAAAATGCGATGCCCACGTGCGCACCGACAACGATGGCTGAGCGGCGGCATTGGAGCCGCCACTGGCAAGAACAAAGGGCTGCGCAAAATGCTCCGTCCAGGGTGCCAGAGGCTTGCCCGCTGCAAGTTTGCTCATGTCGCCCGACACGTGAACTGACAGCGCACCGGGCGCGTGAAAGAGAGCCTCGCGCAAACGAGCGAGACTCTCGCAGGCGCGCTCAGCGCCAGAGGGGCCGTCGCGCAGTAGCGACGCAAGCATCTCTTGCTGCCGACAGATGTTGACATGCGTGGAATTGGCCGAGGACGCATGGCCCACGTCGATTTGGCTGCGCAGGGTGCGGCACACACTCATACCACTACGACGTGCCTCGCACGCGTCATTGACAAGGCGCGACGCGCAAACAAGAACACGCGCCGGCTCGAAGACAAGCTCAAAGAGAAGCAAGGCGAGCCATTCGATACATTGCGAGTATTTGGACGCGTGTGCCTTGACCGAGCAAACAAGCGACTGTCCAAACTTGCCCACGGAAAAGGGACCGCCGCGGCCATTGAAGCCCAAACGTGCGCCGTGTGCGAGCATGTCACCCGCCAGACCCTGCACTACCTCCTCGTGGGAAAGTACCGTCTCTCCCCGACGTACGGGCGACTCGAAGAGAAGCTCGGAGAAGAGCGGCAAGTAGTCACGAAGGGTGTCGTCGGCGACGAGCGACGTGTCGAGCAGCACTGTGATCTTGGTAAATTCGGAGCGAATGGCGTCAAAGCGCGCCGTGAATGGAAGCGCAAGGCGCGCCTCGGTAATCAGCGATGGGGTCACCGTGTGAAAGGAGACGCCTTCGATGGAGGCGACGGGCACAGCGGCAATGACTTCGACGGGAATGTCCGCATCGTTGACCTTGGAAGCATGCTCGACGGCAGCGCGACGAGCTTCAAGTCCATCCGAGCCCAGCGCAGTGCGCTGTGCCTCCAAACGGGCCTTTTCCTTTGCTTGGATCTGCTGTGCAAGTGACACGGACGGCTCGGCAACAACCTGAACGGCGCGGTAACGAGCGAGCTGCTCGCGTACAAGCGCCGACCACTGTGCGGCGGACCACGACGCAAGCGTGGCCAAACGCGACTGTTCGTCAAGAAAGTCGGAGAAGTCAGTGCCCGAACCGATGGGAGCCTGGGCATAAAGAAAGCATTCGATAAGCTGGGCGGGGAACAACTGATCGGGATGCTCTTCGGCGTCCTGCTGCTGCTTGAGCCGACTGCGCTCAATGACGGTTGCCATGCGCGCCATGTCGATGGGTTCGGCGCCCGAGGCAATGCCCTCGAGCGTAGAAAACAGTCGCGGGAGCACTGCGTCAAGTTTGTCGTGGGGCACGTTTGAAAAGAGAAAGAAGAGTGCAACGTCACGGTAGTTGCGAGTGTCCGCCGACACGTCGGAGCACAGTGGATTGTCGGTTTGGACAAAGTCACGCTGCAGCGGGGCGACGGCCGTGTCCGTGAGGTAGTCCGCAATAGCATCGATAGCGGAACGCTCAAGGAAGTTCGACCAGGCTCCGATGCGCCAGGCGACCGCCACGCTGCCACCGTCCGTGTCGTCGGAGGGAAACGCGATGCGCTTGACCACACCCGTCTCGGGTGCAGGCACAACGCTCGACCAGGGTCGCTCAAGCGGCGCGAGAGCCTCGCGTGCTCTTATTTTAGCTTCGACTGGCTCGATGGCACGGGCAATCTCTTCGACGGTGACGTTGCCCGTGATGATCAAGCAGAGATTGTCGGGGCGGTAATAGTCACGGTGGTACTGACGAACCTTCTCGTGGCTCGTCGACTCGCGCAGATTCTTCATGATGCCGCCCGTCTCGGCGCGGTACCCGCACGAAGGGTAAAGCGAGTCGAGCACCGCTCGTTCCATACGGCACTCGGAAGTGTTTTCGCATGCCTGCGCATTGAAGCAATGAAAATCAGGTACATATTAGATGTGATTTTGTGTGTTTACCTGCATCTCACAGTAGACGACACCGCTATCATCACCCTCGCCATTGACATGGTGGACTTCGGTGACATAGCCGGAGTCGGTGAGGGTCGGGAAGAGGACGTGGTCAAGGTAGATGGGGAGAATGTTCAGGAAGCCTTCGGTCGAGGCAGTCGTGACCGTGTACGCCGTGTGGTCCGTCGCAGTCCATGCATTGGTGCCCTGTGCAATGCACCTGTTCGCAACCTGGTCAAGGACGCCTTTGTAGGGGTAGATCTGTGGACAATCATCACACGATGTTTCAATACAAAGTCATCCGCGTTTTTGCGTTGGTTTCACGCACGTCAGAGCCGAGGAAGATCAAGTGCTCCAGCGTGTGCGGGAGTCCGTCGTCGCTGTGGTCCTCTGTGGCAAGCGTGAAGAAGCCGTTGCAGCTGGGTCCGTCAACCTGATGAGACAAGAACGAAATGAGACAAACGTGGGGCGTGCCCGCATGCGACGCGTGGCTGTGGCTTTACTGGCACGCACGCGCAGGTCCTGGCTCAC
>CALSCP010000913.1:0-14471 GCA_943704425.1 Ministeria vibrans ATCC 50519 | reverse complement strand
AAAAAAAAAAAAAAAAAAAAAAGCCAATGAGTCACCTGAGCGATGCACACGGTGAGACCAGTGGTCTTGCTGCGCGAAGCAATGATGGGAGTTCCCCAAGAGTTTGTTTCCGCGATGACTTCCATAACAGACACAAGAAAAAATATTAAAAATCGTTTCACTTTATTTATTCCTATTCTCCGTTAATTATTTTCTTAATCGCATCCTGAATTCTTTGATCGAAGCTAATTCATGATGATATGTAAGTATGGTACATTTGTATTTAGCTAGTAGTCGCCACGATCACGCTGGGCCTGCACGAGAACCCCAACACGACGAACCCCACTCAGCGCCTTGACTGTATGTTCGTGAGAGACGCCTAGGCTACGCGCACGCGTCTCGTAGCACGATTGGTAGGCATCGAGCGCCTCCTCGAAGCGCTCGAGTGCTTCAAGATTCTTGCCAAGCGCGTAGCGGACGCTAGCGACGCCCACAGACTCTGCGTCACCTTTGCGAAAGGCCACGCGGTCGCGCAAGACTTCATTGAGCATGGCGACGGCGCGCTCGTAATCACCAAGCTCGGTGTAGACGGAAGCGAGGCCTTGGCGTGCCGACAGCACTTCGCCGCTAAGGGGAATCTTTTGGGCGGTGTGCAGCCGAATGATGGCATTAAACAGGGCATGCGCCTCATTGCGATGGTCGGGTTGACCATCGCGCAGCAGCAGCTGAGCAAGCGCAAGCTCTGTTTGCATCGTGATCGAGCTGGTTGGCCCGAGGACACGGCGGCGTGTGCGCGCCGCGGAGCGAAGTAGCTCGGTGGCAGCCGCGCGGTCCCCGTCTTGCTCCGTGACGCTTGCCATGTTCACACGCGCTGTCATGCACACCTCGTGATCGGGACCGTTGAGCTTCTCGAAGGCAGGAATGATTTCCGCGTAGAGCGCACGCGCTTCATGAGCGAGACCCCGTGACGCAAGTACCGACGCGAGGTTATTCTTGGACGGCAATACATTCGCGTGATTGAGGCCGAGCAGGTGCTCACCGAGTCGCACGACTCGCTCGTAGAGCTCTTGGGCCTCGGCATACTTGCCCATGGCATTGTACACAGACGCCAGTCGATGCATGGTGGTAAGGCAGGTGGGGCTGCCCTCGCCCTCATCGCTCATTTGCTGGCGCATCATGGCGTCGAGAATCATGGCGGCGCTTGCCACGTTGCCACGACGGCGTTCCGCATCGGCCTTCTCGTAGCCTTCCAGTGTCGACGTTGACGGTGTACGTTGCTGCGACATGAGCAAATCGTGCGTAGACTGTCGTGAGCTGTTGAGCGACGGATGTGGCTGTGGCGTAGCGCTCGAGCGCATTGAATCAGGTCGAAACGAGTCGCGCGCTTCGTCTTGTGCATCCGAGTCGGAAGTGTCCGAATCATCACCGCCGGTCGCATCGAGACCGCCGCGTGCTACGGCGTCATAAGTAGAGTCCTTGGCGGCAACCGAAGACGACGACGACAACGACGCCGGCACTGCACCACCGTTGGCGGGCGTGACAAGGTCGTAGGAATGAGCGGCAGCGGTGGTGGTAGACGACTTGGTTGTCAACGGCAACGGAGCAACGAGATCATATGAATGAGCGCCTGTCGTGGCCGACGAAGACGTCACTGTTGGTGGCGTGACGAGGTCGTATGCGTGGCCAGCGTTGGCGGTCGACGAAGACATGGTCTTAACCGGTGCGACCGGGTCGTAGGTGGGGCCAGCATTGGCAGCGGACGAAGACGAGGTTGAGAAAGACAACGACGGCACAGGATGGTCGTAGAGATCGTCATCGTGAGCGGCGTTATCGTCGGCGCCGTCGCCGCTAGATTCGGCGCCAACCATGCCACGGTCGCGCGACGAAAACGACGATGGGTTGCGAAGGGGCACGGCGATAAGATCGTTGTAATTGTGTTGGTTGACGGGGGGTGCCTTGCCTGTGGAGTTGGTGGGGCTGGTGTTGGCGACGTGGAGGACCGAAAAGGGCGATGAAGGGATGTGAGCGCCCGCCAGAGTGACGGAAACTTTGTAAATGCCCGGCTCGATGACGGTGTAGTAGGCCTTGAACGTACCGTTGGTGTTGGGCACCTTGACGAGACGTGCCATGGGACCGCAGACGGCGTCCTCAGTGGCATTGACGGTGACGCGCAGTTGCGAGGCCCATCGCTGAGCGGCCGATAGGTGGCCGGCCGCGTCGCGCAGGCACACGCTGAAGATGGATTCTTCGCCGGCGATGCCCGAGTGAATGCCGGCGCCGTTGACGAACACTTGAGGCTGGGGATCGTTCTCGGCTATGTCGAGCGAGTCGAGTTCGTTGTAGCATTGATCGAGTTGGTCACAGCACTCGTCAATTTCGTTGTAATCGGTGTCGCTCTGACGAGCTTGAGACCCCGATGTGGATGGACTGGACGCGTCGAGGTCGTGGTAAAAGGCCCCGCCGACGCCACTGTCGCGTTTGGACGAGACGGTGGCCGACGGCGTGGGAGGGAGAGGCTCGGTAGAAGAGCGATTGGAGAGGCGCGACGAGAGCGAGGAAGTACGAGCGGGGGTATTGCGCAGAGCGTTGACGCTGTCATGATGGGAGGGTGTGCCGTGTACAGAGGAGGAGGAAGGTCGCGCATCGGACTCGTCTTCGTCCGAGTCGTTGTCGAATTCAAGGTACTCGTTGGTCGACGAATCGACGGAGGGGGTCTCTGAGGGCACACGCGAGCAACCGGTGACGCGACGATCTGCGTGACCACGATTAAGCGACGCAAGACGGCGAGGCACGGCGACGCCTGCTTCAACTGCGCTTGCTGCGAGAGATTCGCCTGCGCCACGGCGTGGTGTCATATGTTGAAGGCTGGCTGAGCGTGGAGGCGGCGGGGCGGGAGCGCTCGAGTTGCTGTCGGTACTGTCGCGGCGAGGCAAAGGAGCGCGTGCTAAGGGTGTAGCCGGGTTGGCGCGCGCAGGGGGCAGGGCGGGCGGACCTGTGGCACGCGGGGCTTTGTAGCCCTGGTAAGTGTCGGGCGTACGCGTCGTGTGTGCTGAAGGAGGTGAGGGGGGGTTTCGAGCGGGGATGGAAATGACGGGTTCGTCGGGGACCTCGGAGAAACGGTTGGGGTGGGACACGGGATCGGGACCTTTGATGAGGAGACGAATGGCGCGCACCCACTGATCGCGCACCATGCCCGAGTTGGGAACAAAGTAGAAGACGACACCAGCGGAGTTTCGCAACGAGAAACTGAGCGACTTGCCACACTCGTGATCGGCTTCGTTGACAAAGCAATCGGGAGATAGCTCAATGATGCCCAGGGGAACATCCGACTGCAACTTGGAGTAGGTGAAACGTCGGTTGTGCAGGACGATGAAGCGCTGCTTCCAATTTTTGCCCTTTTTCTTCTTCTGCATCACCGCCTATGTATACAATACGTATGGGTTGTGAGCGCGCGCGCGCGCGTGTGTGTGTGTGTGTGTGTGTGTGTGTGTGTGTGTGTGTGTGTGTGTGTGTGTGTGTGTGTGTGTGTGTCAGTGTGCATGTGAGTATGTTGTGCATGTTGTGAGTGGATCGTATGTCGTGGAATGCTCACCTCCAAGTGCACTGTCTCTTGGCGTGGTTGCGCTTGCTCTGCTGGTGCGGCTGCTGAGGGAGCAAGTGATGATGAAGATCGTTTGGGGGCAAAGGCCACGAAGGTTCGCTGTGCCGCCGACTGTTCTACAGCGCTGGCGAGACGCGTGAGCCACTCCGTGTGGACATTAGGGTCGTCAAAAAACAAAGTATGTCCGTCATTGGAAGCCATGCGCAACGTGAACGCCAGCGGCAGCCAGTCTGTCTCGACGCCGACAATCTCATTCATGGTCAGCGTGAACACGGCGCGGCCATCGCTAATGGGAGGAGGAGAGGATGAGAGAAGGAAGAGACGCAGTGAGCGCTGGAGGGCAAGACCAACACGCTAATGATGCGCGGACGCAGGATACATGTCAAATGGGCACTGCTGAAGCGTGCATTGCGAAAACATGCACGCGATAAGAGAGAGATTGACAGAGAAAAGGAAAAAAGACAAAAAAAAAAAAAAAAAAAAAAAAAAAAAAAAAAAGCGGTTTTGCGTTTTGGGGGATGAAGAGATTTCTTTGGTGGACGAAGGGGAATGGTCAAGAAGAGGGGGATCGGCAGGCGAGGGTACCTTGGGCTGGTGAGGAGCAAGTAGGCGTCGTGCAGTTCGGCAATGCGCTCCGGCCAGCTATTGGTAATGCCAATGCCGCCGGCTGCGCGACGCGTCGATCCCGAGGCACGTGGCTCGTGGAGATGCTTGACGTTGGCGCGCATTCAAAGATAAAAGAGTGCTCACTGGTCTGTGCTCAGTGAGATCTCTTAGTAGTGATGACTGAATTCAGATTTGATTTTCTTAACTCACACACAAACACTCACGGACTCACACTCACGTCTCACAGGACACAGAGATCTTCTTTGCCTTAACCCTCTATTTCAATTGCTTTGCCAAGTCGTACACGGTGACCGGTGTGTGCAATAGTAGCGGCCGCTAGCGTGTCTGGAGGAGAGAGTGTACAATCAGTGGACAACATTACATTATGAGGCGCTGGAAAAAAACGGTGGCGTTTGACGTGACGTTTAGCCTTAAGAGTCTGAGCAGTGTGCCATTTGTGACGGGCATCTTGTTTGCGAAGCTGAAATTGGTGCAGGGAGGCCGGTATCGGGCGCTGAGTTCAAGGTACCGCCAACGACGCATCCTGCTGTGCCCTTACTGTGATGTTTCGACAGAGAAAACGTTGTTGACCATACTGTGATGTGGCATGAACAGGTATGGTGGGTCTGTCTGCCAAGCAGCCGTGTGTGCTTATGTTGTTTTGTAGCATCAATTTTCCGTTTCGATTGCTTGCGACGCCGGACTCTTACAGCCGTGCATCCTCCGCGTGTCCATTAAGAAGGTATCGCACGCGCATGGAAGGGTTGCAGTGTGCTCATGGGGTGGGGGTGTGGTAGGAGCGGAAGGGTGGCAAGTCATTGGACAAGATTGGTTTTGTCGACATTGATCTGTCGGAGTTTGCGGGCCCTGACTGCGGCGAGCAAAGATACATCCTGCAGGCATATCACGGCACGAAGGAACGCCAAGATAATTCGCTGTTGAATGTAAGTGGTGACGAACATGGGTGCCACTGAGAGTGACAGGGTTGTATTTTGTGCAGGTGGATGCGAAACTATTGTTGCGATCGAGCGACGTCTGCTTCAAGGCACCCCAGCCACGTCGAGTACAGTTGAATCTGGCGCATGAAGGATCCAGTGATACAGCCAGAGCGTCGACAGAGAAGACTACAGCGGAGAACGAAGGTATTTGGATGAGTGTGTAGGAGAGACCATGAATTGGGTCTCCAAACCATGTTGGATGTGGTACCTATCGCCATGCCGCTTGCCTGGCCATCAGCCAAGCGTGTCTCTGTTTCTTCTTCTCTATGCTCCTGTGAGCTTGAGATTGGTTCAGAGCGGACTGCATTGTGAGATGGTGATAGAGACCAATTGATATTATGAATGCTTTTTGTGCAGTGTTTGGCCCGGCCGTGGCGTCATCATCGGAGTTTGCAGCAGCCGAGGCACGTCGTCTGCGACTATGGGTAAGTTGTTAGTATTCCTGTGAGGAGGAGTGAGAGTGCGACGACTGACGCTCGATTGTGTGTTGGATTTGCGACCCCTATTAGACACCGTTTGACGAGCAGGCGCCCGCGTACATTGCCGAGACACGTGTTGCCCCCGAGGGCTTTATTGACGGTGTGTTGCGCTCCGTAAGCATATTTGACCAGACGACATAGTGTAAAGTACAATCATTTTATTGTAGTATTATAATATTATTATTATTGTTTTACTTTTCATCTTCGTCTTGATCACTATTTCACTTGGCAACCGCTTAACGTTCCCTTACTTTAATACTGTCCACCTACTACTATTGAGTGAGTATTGCGCGTTATTGCTTGCTTCTTCCGCCTTGGTCGTTTGCACCAATTCGCTTGATCGCTTCCACTTGTTTGATTAATAATCGATCATTCTAATTAGTTTTAGTAGACTTTCGCATTAGTTTGAATGAATCCGGACGCCCCTGTATTTGTACCCTCCCTTAAGGGTGCGAGTGGGCCGACCCTGTCGACAACACAGCCAGTGGTGGTGTCGATACGGTCAAGAAAGAAGCGACCGAAAAAGGGAAAAGGAGCGTCGGGTGTTGCAGGGGACACAGTGGCAGCGTCGCCGCAGGAGTGGCCGACGCTGGCTGCCACGGTCAAGACAGCGCCCCCTCGCGATCGAGCAAGAGCACCCGCAGCGTCATCAACAACACCAGCAGCACCAGCAGCACCAGCAGCGGCAGCAGCGGCAGCACCAGCAGGGAAACCAGCCCATTTGACGGGAAGTGGTTCGATCAAAATGCTCGCACGCCCCGTCGCTGGCCCTAGCCCATGGCCTCCGCCAAAGCCCCAGTTGCCGACTGTCAAGACCACTGGGCCATTGGGGCAAGCCAGCGTCAACGACGAAGGGATGGTGCAGAAGAAGGGAAAGAAGGCAAAGACACCCAAACCAAGTGTGGTCGACCAGAAGATGAAGACACCGCCCGCCGCAGCCGCAGCCGCAGCGACTGTCAGGTCGACGGTGGCACAAAGTACGTTGCCGGCTGCGCAGGTACAGCGTCGAGGCCTTGAGCGAGAGCGACCCAAAGCCAAACGACCGACCAAGATCAAAAGGGCGATTCTGTCTGAGCGACGTCAGCGCAACGAGACGATGCGCGACTATGCAGTGCGCTGTGCAGTAAATGCTATTGTGGAGGGGGCATGGGAAGTAATCCGAGAGCGTCATGGGTGGACTGATGACGGGGATAAAGAGAGCGACAAGGACAAGAATGAGGAGGAAGGCGAGGACGACTCATGTGCAGCCGTGTCCACCTTGCTCCCAGAGTCGTTTTATGCAACGAGTAAAGCGCTTCGACAGCGTGGCGGAGTGGTTCACTCGCGTCGTTTTCGCGAGTACTGTACACAGTTGCCCAATGGGGAGCTGGACACTCTGACGCGCGATGTGCTCGCGCGGCTGTGGGCCTTCCAAAAGCGCAAGATGCTTGCGGATCCCGTCAAGGCGCGCATGCGACGCCGTCTTGTGCGCGGTCTCCGCGAACTCACAAAACTTCTCAATGTGACTCGAACACGCGTCAAAGTGATTTTTCTGGCGCGCGACGTCGAGCGCAATGCGACTGCCGGAGGACTCGACGAAACCATTGCGGCTGTACTGTCGGCTGCCGAGGAGCGTGATGTCCCAGTCGTGTTTGCTCTCACGCGCAAGGCTCTGGGGCTGTCTATCGGTACTAAAAGGGGGGGCTCGTCATCGTACTCATGCTCCTGTCGCCTCGTTTTCTTTACGTTCTTTCCTATTATTTTTTATTTTGTACTTTTTTCATTACTTTTGTCATCTTTTCTTATTTCTGTTTCTTTCTTTTCTATAATGTTTCTTTCTTTGCTTCTCTCTTACTTTGTTTCTTCATCCTCTTACTCTTTAATAGGATTATACCAGGCAGTATCGGTGATTGGAGTGCTTGATTTTGACGGCGTTAATGAGCCATTGAAGCGGATACTGGAAATGGCACACGACGCACACGTCGCGTACCGCGACAAGACAAGCGGTATTGAAGAGGGCGCTCCCTTGACCTCCGACCCAAATAGTATGTAAATAAGAGAGACGGGAAGAGGATTCGCATGAAGTTGTACATATCTAAACAAAGAACGAAACTTTGGAAACCGAAAGTGTTTCAAGAAGGCAATGACATTATCGTTTTAATGCGTCGTGAACAATAATAATAAAATATAATTTATTATTGATAATAATAATAATAATTATTATTATTGACAAAAATAATAGAAAAAATACAGTGAGGTGTTAGATGGTCTACTTCTGCTTCGACGCACCCAATTCGGTCAAATGTTCCCCCATAAGACCAGAAAATTCCTAAATACGAAAGTCAAAGTTCACTCAATAATTGTCATAAGGAAGGACCCATAAGGCATGGATTATTTAAATTAATACGAGCAAGGAACACCAATAATAATAATAATAATAATAAATTAATAATAATATTATTATAATAATTATTATTTAATTTTGTGTGTTTGTGAGCACCTGCAAAAATCGCGCGAATTCGGCATTGTCGCGATGTCGCTGGACTGTCGCCCGAGGATCTTGCTGAAACTCATTGAGCAGTTGAGCAAATCGAGGATCAGCAAAATTTCTGCTTAGTGTTGGACTCGCACTGATCTTCTCCAGAAGGCTAGCAGTCACCCAATCTGTCGTCGAGAGAGAGAGGAAGATTGAAAAATAATTATTATTAGTATTGACTTTGGAGAATTCGGAATAATGATGGCTCCCACGCACTTGAATGGTTGCCAAAGAACTCCTGGGCAGTCGCAGACTCGGCCATGGCCTTTTGGACTTCAGGGAGACGCGGAGCAGCGTTGCGATCGGTCGCTGCTTTGGCGGCACCTGGAGTAATCAATGTCACCATTGGCGACTCGTCCACATTCCTCTTGCAATTGGTCTGCTTCGACGGCGGCGGCGTCGCTGTATCGGCGTTGAAGAAGCCCCTTCGAAGACCGCCAAATGCAGCTTTGGTCGAACGAGTCTTGGAAGTGGCAAGGGAGGAAGTGGGTGATGAATATGTTGCCTTGGCAACATCATCCTTTTCAACGTCAACGTGGTGCGCACTGCCTTCGTGGCTGAAGGCAGTCTGATCTGACTGACGTTTCAGGACGTTGGCAACAACCTCGTCTCGGGACGAGGGGATTTCCAACACGCCAACGCTCGTTGCAGGTTTTGATTGTGGTCCGTCTCCGCCCGAGTCGACCCCTCTTGCCAGCCGAAGATGCAGCAGGGCCTCAGTCATGTCTTCTAACGGAGGCGGTTCGGTCATATATACGAGCGGATCGGAAAAGAAAAAAAAATAAAAACAATAGAAGAAGAAGAAGAGGAAGAAGAATACAACCCATTTATTAATGATACAGTCACCACAAAAACAATAGAAAAAAAAATTATAATAATAAAAATAATAATAAAATTAATAATAATATTATATTTTTATTATTATTCTTATTATTATAATGATTGTTATTATTATTATTATTTTTATTTTTATTATTTTTATTATTATTATTATTATTATTATTATTATTATTATTATTATTATTATTATTATTATTATTATTATTATTATTATTATCATAATACTATTTTTTTCTAAAATTAATACTAATTATGGTGTGATTACACCGTGACTCATTCAACTCTCTTGTGCGTATAGGTAATGGTGTTTGTGCATGCGCGCGGAGCCACGACACGCACGGCAACATGGCTGAAGGAGAAGGTACAGGCGAACGCGCGAGATCTTGAGCTGTTTGCACCGGTTGCCAACACACCGCAGAAGCTCAAGACCATACAGCAGCTGAGCAAACTGCGCGACCGGGCACTGCGCGACCTTGCGCTCTACGGGTTCTCGACACATCATGCGGGAATGCCGCGTGTGGATCGCAATGTGGTGGAGCGTGCGTTTGCCGAAGGAATTCTACGCGTGTTGTGTTGCACAGCGACTCTTGCGTGGGGCGTAAATCTGCCGGCACACGCCGTCGTGATCAAGGGCACCAATGTATACGATGCCAAGAAGGGCTCCTTTGTCGACCTGGGCATTCTCGATGTGCAACAGATTTTTGGGCGTGCGGGACGACCGCAGTTTGACACGAGTGGCGAGGGCACGATCATCACGACGCACGACAAGCTGTCGCAGTACATCTCGCTCATGACTCACCAGTCGCCTATTGAGTCGCGCATGATGGAGCGCATGGCAGACGCCCTCAATGCTGAGATTGCCTTGGGCACGGTGACCAATATCGACGAGGGCGAGCGCTGGCTGGGTTACACCTACCTCTACGTGCGCATGCTCAAGAATCCACTTGTGTACGGCATGACGGCCGCCGACCGTGCCGCCGACCCGCGTCTTGAGTCGCGCCGTCGCGACCTTATTCGCGTTGCAGCGCGCCAGCTGGACGCTGCACGTATGGTGCGCTTCAACGAGCGCACCGGCTACCTCAGCATCACCGACATGGGGCGTGTTGCGTCGCACTACTATGTGCGCATGGAGACGGTCGAGCTGTTCAACGAGCGCCTGACAAGTCAACTGAACGAACCGAGTCTCATCGATTTGGTGTCGCACGCAAGCGAGTTTCAGAACATCAAGGTGCGCGACGAGGAACAAGACGAGCTTGCGCATCACATGCACGACTCGTGCCCCTACCCAGTCAAGTTGGGTCCCGAGAACGAGTCGGGCAAGGTAAACATTCTGCTGCAGGCACACGTGTCCCGTGCGCGCTTCCAGAACTTCTCGCTCGTCTCCGATACGGCGTACGTGGCGCAGAATGCGGGGCGACTCTTGCGCGGTCTCTTTGAGATCGCCATGCGCCACAACATGTCGGCCATGTCGTCGCGACTGCTCACGCTCTGTCGCCAGGTGGATCGTCGCTTGTGGGACACGTCACAGACACCGCTGTGGCAATTTGAGGCGATTCTCTCGTACCCGCTACTTGAGAAGATTGATCGTGCGCGTGGTCTGCTGTCGCTTGATCGACTGCGCGACATGGACGCCGGCGAAATTGGCAAGTTGGTGCGTCACGAGCGTATGGGTGCGGCTGTGCGCAAGTGTGCCTGGCAACTGCCGCGCCTCGACCTGAAGGTGGACGTGCAGCCCATTACGAACCAGGTGTTGCGCGTACGTCTCACGTGCACACCGGACTTTGAATGGAGCGAAAAGGTCCATGGCAACGCGGAAGTGTTCTGGGTGTGGGTTGAAGACCCCGAGCGCGACACCATTCTTCACTCGGAGTCGTTGCTGCTGCAACGTCGACAGGGCCACGAACCACAGTTGCTCGCTTTTACGATTCCCGTGGCGTCGCCCATGCCGGCACAATACCATGTGTGTGCGTCAAGCGATCGATGGCTGGGCGGCGATACGGTCGAGGCGGTCTCTTTTCAGCACTTGGTGCTGCCTGACGATCGTGCACCGCACACGGAGCTACTCAATTTGCAGCCACTGGCGCTCACGGCTGTGCTCGGTGCAGACGATGAAGAACGTCGCATGGCCTCGCTTTATGCGCATTCCCACTTGAACCCAGTGCAAACACAAGCTTTTCACAAGCTGTACCACTCAGACTGCAATGTGTTGGTGGGCGCACCGACAGGCAGCGGCAAGACAATGATGGCCGAGCTGGCCATGTTTCGTGCCTTCCGCGCCCACCCGCGCGGCAAAGTGGTGTACATTGCGCCCCTGAAGGCACTGGTGCGCGAGCGAGTGGAGGACTGGCGCGAGCGGGTGGGCAAGAAGCTGGGCAAGCGAGTGATTGAGTTGACGGGTGATCATGCGCCGGACATGCGTGCCATCATTGAGTCGGATGTGATTGTAACGACCCCCGAGAAGTGGGACGGCGTAAGTCGCAGCTGGCAGACACGCAGCTATGTGCAGGCGGTGGTGCTGATCATCATTGACGAGATTCACATGCTGGGCAACGACCGTGGACCGGTGCTCGAGGTGATTGTGAGTCGCACCAATTACATTAATGCACACACGGGCCGTCATGTGCGCATTGTGGGTCTGAGCACAGCGCTGGCTAATGCGCGTGACCTTGGCGACTGGCTTGGTATCCCTCCCAGTTCAGGTGGTCTCTTCAACTTCCGTCCATGTGTCCGTCCCGTTCCCCTTGAAGTTCACATTGCTGGCTTTCCCGGCAAACACTACTGGTACAACAACAACAACAACCAAAAACACGTTAATTTTTGTTTTGTGTATTTATTGTCAACTCATCTTTTGTTTATTAAAATTTAATATTATTTTAGTCCTCGAATGGCTACGATGAACAAACCGACGTACCAAGCAATCCGGACGCATTCGCCGACCAAACCTGCACTGGTGTTTGTGTCGAGTCGACGGCAGACGCGACTGACGGCACTGGACTTGATCAATTTGTGCGCGGCAGAAGAGGATCCCAAGCAGTTTTTGCACATGGACTCGGACGACGAGCTGGAGATGGTGCAGGCACAAGTGCACGATCCCAACTTGCGACTGGTGCTGAGCTTTGGCATTGGAATTCATCATGCGGGACTGCCCGAGAGCGACCGTCGACTTGTCGAAGGTTTGTTTATTGCGCAGAAGATCCAAGTGCTGGTTGCGACGAGCACACTCGCATGGGGTGTGAACACACCTGCGCACTTGGTGGTGGTCAAGGGGACGGAATACTTTGACGGGAAGCAATGTCGCTATGTGGATTTCCCCATTACAGATGTGTTGCAGATGATGGGACGTGCGGGGCGACCGCAGTATGATGAGGAAGGTGTTGCCGTGGTGTTTGTGCACGATGTCAAGAAGAAATTTTACCAGAAGTTTTTGTACGAGCCGTTTCCGGTCGAGTCATCGCTGGCGGCCGTCTTGGCAGACCATTTGAATGCGGAGATTGTGGCGGGCACGATCAGTTCGATGCAGCAGGCGGCGGACTTTCTCAGCTGGACCTACTACTACCGTCGGGTTTGTGTGAACCCGACGTACTATGGGCTTGAGGATGCCTCGTCGGCCGGCATCAATGCGTTTGTGTCCACGCTCGTGCGCAACGCGGTAGATGAGCTGGTGCGCTCGGGCTGTGTGGTGCTACCTGAAGATAAGGAAGCGAGCAAGGGACCCGGTGCGATTGGCAGCGTGTTTGGACGTGCGGCTGGTGCGGCGGCGGGTGAGGCAGTGGAGTCGACGCCACTGGGACGCGTTGCCAGCTACTACTATCTGACGCATCGGACGGTGCGACTGTTCCACGAAGAGATGCACGCACGTTGCACTGTCGACGAGCTGGTGGTGGTGCTTGCGAGTGCGCACGAGTACGATGAGCTGCCGGTGCGTCACAACGAGGACATTCTCAACCGAGAGCTGAGCGAGCAGCTGGACGCCGAACTGGACCGACGCGGTCAACGGCGCTACGGGCGTGCGGCCAAGGGACGCTATGGCTATGACAGTTCACATATGAAGGCACTCCTGCTGCTTGAGGCGCACTTTGCGCGTGTGTCGTTGCCGAGTGCCGACTATGTGACTGACACGCGTTCGGTGATGGACCAGGCGGTGCGCATTGTGCAGGCGATGACGGACGTGGCGGCGGATGCAGGCTGGCTGAGCACGGCGCTCGAGTGTGTGCAGCTGCTGCAGATGCTGTACCAAGGAGCGCATCACGAGGACCACACACTGCTGCAATTGCCTCATGTGACGGTGCCTGTGGTCGAGGCGAGTGGCATTGACACGGTGGCACGACTGCTCGATGTGAAGCAGGGCAAAGGGCAGCTTGAGAAACTGACGCGTCTACTCAAGTCACGCGAGCACGCCCAAGCAGTGCAGCAGTGTGTCATGCGGCAGCTGCCCTCTGTTGACGTACACTGGCGTCTGCCCCACAGCAACGAACTGGCGAGTGGCGGTGCGCAGTATGCGCTGCACGTGACGCTGCGAGACGAGCGACAGCGGGGCGAGCGAGCACACGCGCCCGCCTTCCCCAAGCAGCCCGTTGCCAGTGGTAACTGGTTCCTTGCAGTGGGCTGTGTCGAACGAGACGAGCTGATTGCGCTGAAGCGCGTGACGCTGAGTGGTGGGGCACGTGACAAGCGAAGCAAGAAAGGAGGAAGTGGACAGAGTGGGGGGAGTGGTGTGTCAGTGCGCCTCAACATTGCCACGCCCGAGCACAGCGGTGAGTTTGCCTACACACTCTATCTCATGTCGGACTGCTATCGGGGACTGGACCAGCAGATCCCGTTGGGTCCCTTTGTGGCGTGTGAAATTGTCATTCCCGACGATATCTTTGATGTATAGTGAACACGAGAAAGAAAGAATAATAATTATAATTATAATAATAATAATAATAATAATAATAATAATAATTATAATTATTATTATTATTACTAAAATTAATTATTGATACTATTGTTTTTGGTGTTTTTCTTGTTACAATTTGGGATGAGAGGGAGGAGGAGGCGGAGGGCCAGAGGTGCGGGGACGTTTGTCGGGAGGGGTGGGGTACTGAGCGCCGGAGAAAGGGCGTTTCTGGGGCTGGGGAGGAGGATGGGGACGAGGAGGGCGATGGGGATAGGCAGCGGAGGCAGAGGCAGCGGCAGAGGCGGAGGAGGGTGCGCGGGAGCCATGTGTGTGGTGATGATGGTGGTGGTGGTGTGCTTGTGCTGCGTGAGCGGCGGCGGCGGAGGAAGAGGAGCCACTGGGTGCTCCGACTGCATTGCGTTGTGCTCCAAGTGCCGCCATACGCCCAATGCCGTCCTTTTTGCGTGAGCTAAACTCATGAAAGGACGTTCCATACTTTGGCAATCTACAAAATAAATATAACAAAACAAACGGTTAGTGGTGAACTGTTTTTTTTTTTTTTTTTTTTTTTTTT
>CALSCP010000905.1:107135-118763 GCA_943704425.1 Ministeria vibrans ATCC 50519 | reverse complement strand
GTAGAGAGAGACAGAGTCAAAGAGATTGAGAGACATAAAGAAACACACGTGAGAGAGAGTTAGACAGAACCTCGCGCGCTAATTGTCTCTTCTTTGTGTCAGATGTCAATGGGTACATTCCGCTGCGAGTAGATGGCCGTTCGCTATTCTGGGTTATGTCGTCTGAGGGGAAAATCCATCACAAAGACCTACTCGAGCGCTTTCTGGCGCCCTATCAGCCCAACCGTCGGCGATGAGTGAAAACTTGTTCATACAAATGATACTAATATTGCATTGGCCATTACTTAAGAAATGGTCTTGATTATCAAAATCTAAGACGCTAGCAGTCCCGCCAGTCCGTACCGTGACTGTTGACTGCTCTCAGTGCTCTGAATCTTCGGATTGAGGCTCTGTATCGTGATGTGCTGTTGTGATCCTCACCATCTTCATGATTTTTATTATTATGGCTCTGTTCAATTATTATTGACTTTTGATAATAAATATAATAAATCATTTTTAATCATCTCTTTTCCAATGCGTACTCTTGCTCTGCTTGCAACTCTGTGGTGTGCGGGCGCCCTTGGGGACCCTGTGCTGACGGTGACTCCGTCGCAGGTGGCGCACAGTGGCGACGAAGTGACCTTCTCCTGGTCCGGCGTGTCCAGCGCCAATGCCGCCGACTGGATTGGCATCTGGACGGGTGGGAGCACCTATGTGGCCTACAAGGTACATCCTCTGGCCCCGTCCCGCCCTTCTGCGCCTCCAGCAAGCCATTTTTTGTCGTTTGTTATGTTTTTACGTTTGTCTTTTTTTTCAACACCACAGAATTCCGCGTATGATCAGCCGGGCTCTTCCGTCGAAAAGGGGTCCGGGAGCTTGAAGGTGAAGCTGTACAACATGCGCCTGGACAATTAGTAAGACCTCTTTTGTGCAAGTTCAAATTCAACATTATTTTCATAAATATTTGAACCCATAATAATAATAATAATAATAATAATAATAATAATAATAATAATAATAATAATAATAATAATAATAATTATTATTATTATTATTATTGTTATAGTTTTCTTAATAATCTATACTTTTCGTTTTTCGGTTTGTTTAGCACATTCTGGTACTACCCTAGTACTGCCAAAACCCACATGTCGTCTCCATTGGCCATTTCGCCGCCAGTGACGTTTGTGCATGGAAATCTTGAACCCACACAACTGCACATTGCCCTGACTGCCAATCCCTCTGAAATGCG
Source organism: Ministeria vibrans ATCC 50519 (assembly GCA_943704425.1). Lineage (NCBI taxonomy): Eukaryota > Filasterea > Ministeriida > Ministeriidae > Ministeria > Ministeria vibrans. The sequence continues at coordinate 117,535 of CALSCP010000905.1, read as the reverse complement.
CGTCATGTGGGTCTCGGGCCGCCCCGAGAGTCCTCCAACCGTGCGTTTTGGACTGAATGGCGAGATGGACCAGATGGCGCAGGGCACGTCGAAAACCTATTCGCAAGAGGATCTCTGTGAAGTACGACTCAGTGGCACACTCTCAAGTAATAATATTTCGTCTTATTGTTATTTTAGGCTTCACCAATCAACGACGTGGCATGGGTGCCTCCAGGCTGGATCCACGACGTTCTACTGACTGGTCTCAAACCCGGAGAGGTATATTGTACATACTTAAATAGAATCTCCCACATATCATTAATTGTCTTTCAGGTGTACACTTATGTCGCAGGAGCCGATGACCTTTGGACGGCCCCTGAGACCTTTCAAACGGCCACCGAAGATCCGTCAAAACCTTTTTCTTTTCTCATTTACGCTGGTACAAAGAAAAGGAAGAAAAAAAGGGAAAAGCAACAATCTGATGTCTTTGGTGTGTGTGTGTGTTTTTTTTATGAATAGATATGGGAACGGCCAAGGAATTCTGTGCGTCGTGTGCAATCCACGAGACACAGTCGTACGGACCGGGCGCACAGGCACTCGTCTCACAGATTGAGAAGCGCGAACTCAAAACAGGTCAAAATCCACCAGAGGTACAAATAAGGAAGATACAAATAAGTCATATTGCTAATATTGGGTGTTTTTTGTAGTTTATTGTGCATGAGGGGGACATTTCGTATGCGCGAAACACTGCGCTGAAGTGGGATGTGTTTTTTGACACAATTTATCCAATTGCTTCCAAAATTCCCTGTCAGAACCAAAAACAAGTCTCTAGTACGGAATTTAACGTCTCCTTCTTTATTGCAGACTTGGTTTCGATTGGAAACCACGAATATGATCACTTGAAGGGCGGAAAGGGCAAGGATCCCTCTGGAGCACCCACTGACAACGGGTAAGAGCAGCTCATATGGCCCGTTTAGCGTAACCCTAACCCTAACCCGAGCTCAACCCGAGGAGCTTGGTGTAAAATCATCTCCCTCTCACCACTCATCTTCCGCTCCTCTTCATAGCTACCATCCCGGTTGGGGTGACATGGGTGATGACTCTGATGGCGAATGTGCTGTTCCGGTATGATTATAACATATTTCCGTTTTTTCTCATATTTTTCTCTCTCTCTTTGTTTCTTTCTTTCTCTCTCTATCACTTTGTATCTCTCTCTCTGATTTAAGATGTTCAATCGATTTCATGTGCCTGACACTGGAAACTCACTGTTTTGGTATTCTTTTGAGGTACGTTTCACAGTTTTCCAATAATTAAGAGTGCTATTTTCTTTCCTCTCACATTTTTTGTAAAACTCTCGGTCAGAAACAATCGGTGCATTACATTGTTATTTCCATTGAGCATTCGCTTGAAGTTGGCTCTGCTCAGCGAGCCTGGCTTGAAAATGATCTCAAGGTAAACAAGCACAAAAACAAAAATATTGATACCACACACACACACACACTGTTTCTGTATCTGTTAGTCCGTGGATCGCTCTGTGACTCCTTGGCTCTTTATGGGTGCACACCGACCTGTGTATTGCTCGGAAGCAGTACGACAGTATCTCCTATCCTTTGAACTACAATCGTACTCATTCATCCTTCTGTTTTTCCTCCATTTTGCATTTTGTTACGTCTTCTTCTTCTTTTTTTTTTTTTTTCTCTCTCGTTCTTTCTTTTTCTGTAGGACAAAAGTGATTTCAATGTTGCCGTTGCACTCCAGGGCATCATTGGCGATCTCCTGCAGCAGTATAATGTGGATGTGTTTACCGCCGGCCATTACCACTCGTACACACATAATTTTCTCTTCCTTTCCCTCTATCTCTCGTTTTTTTTACATATATATATATATTTACTATCTCTCACTCGATTGCATTCTCTTTGACTTCAGCTATGAGCGCACTTGTCCTGTGTACAACAACACATGTCGCGAATCACAGGCAACCGGCCAGCCCCAGGCGACTGTCCACATCACGGTGGGCACTGCTGGCATTGCTTTTGACACTCCCAATTACTACAAAGAGGACTGGTCCCTTGTTCGCTTCCCAACTGTACCACACCAAAAAACAAACAATGTTTTTTTTTTGTTGCATCCTTCCATTTATACGCGCGTGTTCTCTCTCTTCTGCAGGTGTACGCGTACGGTCGCGTTGACATATTCAATTCCACTGATATGCGCTGGTCTCTCATCGACTCGTTTAATGGAACCGTCATCGACTCGCTTGATCTTCACACGGATCACGATTTCACCAATTGAAGCTAGCACGATTATTTTGGGTTTCAAAATCTGTATTAGATTTTTATTTTCTTATTGTTGTTCAGGGCCCACTGAAACACCGGTACATTCAACAAGTGAGAGTTGGGGTTTGTTCACACGTAATTCGGCAGTGCATGAAGTGTTGAGAATGAGCGATGAGAGGTAAAGCGCAAAGGGACTCATGACAACTAGTTTATCGAAAAAAAAAGAGAAAAACAACGACAGTCAGGTCTTTCTTTCTTGATTGTGAATCGTACTGGCTCGATTGGGGGAAAGAGTTTGTACAACCGTGTTGAAGAGGACAGAGCCTGTCTGGCGCAGTTGCGTAGGGGGAGGAGGAGTGATGGAAGAGGATGTAACAGAGAGACCCAGCAGAGGATGGTATACAGCTGTGTGAGCCAAACGGTATCTAATCATAGTTTGTGATGCGTTGAGTGAGAAAAACATGCGGCAGATACACTTACAGTGTGTCGACGGGCACAATCGCAATGACTCTGATTCCTTTCTGACGTGCCGCACAGAGTGCAGACACATCTTCGTGCGTCAACACTGAGCCGACAATGAGAGTGTGCGGCGCTTGAGAGCTGAGCAAATTGCGAATCGCCTAACGAAACAAAGTAAACAAAAGCATAGGTGGGGTTACAAAAAGAGCAGCCGTGTGGTGTGACATGTGCGACATTTGCTAACCTTCGGTTGGTTTTCGGGCGCTGTGACCTGAACGACGGAAGCGACATTTTCACAAAAGGGGTGAGGGTGCGCATCCCCACAGAGAGTGCCCAGCGTGTCAATGATGCACGTGTCGCGCAGCGCTGCGCCTGCTTGCGACGAAACGGAGCGTACAAGATCGCGAAGACTAAACAAGAGACGGGGAATGAGCGTTTTTTTTAGGTGAATGTACGTCATTGCTGATGTTGTGCGGTGTACAGAGTGGTTTTGCCGCTGAGTGGAGCGCCGCAAATAAGAATGGAGTCGGTTGACTGTGGACGCACAGACGGAACGAGATGATCACACACAATCTGCGACGTTTGATGAATCCAACGCTGTATCAGAATGGTCAGACTCTGAATGGTTCCATTGGCAAACTCAGCCGACTACAGAGATGGATATGTGTGAGAGAGAAACAGGAGGGAGAAAGTCAACAAAGAAAGCCGTCACACCTGAATGGTATGGAGAGTCCCGTTGATGTGCAACACACGACTGGTGCCCGCTGTGCCAGTGCGTGCGCCCAAGACCACCGGATTATCCCGCACACTCCGCAGTGTCTCTTGCGTAAATACACCTCCTTCATCCAATGAACGAGCTGATATACTAAACCTAAATGGAACAACCAGTACGATAAGGAGAATAATAAAATTAATAATGATGAAAATAATAATAATAATAATAATAATTATTATTATAACTATTAATGATAATAATAATAATAATAATAATAATAATAATAATAATAATTATTATTATTATTATAAAAATAATTATAATATTATAATCATTATTATTATTATTATTATTATTATTATTATTATTATTATTACATACATACATTTATTTTTCTATTATTATTATTTTTAATATCTTACTCGTTTGCGTCGTTTGTTCTCAAAATAAGTTTTGTCGTGGAGCCATTTTTCATCACAATCTTCATCAGATTCTACACGAAATACGACCAAAATTAGGATTGGTAATTGAGGGTGTGTTTGTGTGACCTGCTCAACACAATTTGGCTCGAGATGATCAAGAGAGTCAGACAGAGCATTTGGAAGAATCTGAAGGAGAAAGAAATAAATGCAAGCAAGCGTTAAGTTTGAAACGATTCTGGTTGTGTGATTTCCAACCTGTTTCAAACGGTCAATTGAGTGTTGAAAGGCTGATTGCGCCATTTCCAAAGTGTTTTGAGTTGAAAGATCCTCTGAATACGGCAACACGATAGATTCGCCCTCAAACAGTCGCAACGACACAAAGAATTCCTATTGCACAAAACAGACATTGTGCCAAAAAAAAGTATTTGAAACCTAATCTTTTTTTTTCGGGGGGAGGTTACTTCAAATTTTCTGTTGAGGTTCAAATGGCGATCGCACCAGAGATCAAATGCGTCGCGATGAAGAGACGCAAAGGGGTGTAGCCAGTTGTAAAGGGAAGTCTAAGCGATAGATTGTGGGTAAGCAAGCAGAGGGGAAGTAAGCAGTGTGAAAGAGCTATAATATGAATGAGTGAAATAACGGTTGTGGAGAAATGAATGGACGACCGACTGATTATTAAAGAAATGAGCGAATGATTGTTAGGGTTTGCACGATTGGCATGAATTAAACATATTTTTGGTATACAACAGTAACTTGGTAGAAGTGTGTGTACCGTAATGAGCATTTCTAGACGAATCCTTTTGAGTAGTGCGATGGAAAAAGGACGTTTGAGCCACATTAGAGGGTCACTGTCGCACTCGGAGTCAATGATGCGCAGTTGCTCAGCCGAACTGCTCATTCCATGCCTATCAGAGAATAAATGAAAGGGAGGGAGAGTCAGTGTGTGTGTGTGTGCGTGGAAAAATATGGGAGAAATATGTGTTCCCCCTTTTGAGTGTATACGCAGAGAGTGTCGAATAGAAATCCAGCAGAGGATCAAGAACGGCGTCAGGATTGGATGCACCAGCAACAGTAGTACTACTACTACTACTACTAGTTGTTGCTGTTGTTGTTGTTGTTGTTGTTGTGGTATTCATGGCGAGATTGGTTTGTGTGGTGGGTGAATCTGGTGGGCAGAGTTGAGTAAAATGGTGGGCGATTTGGGTGTCAAAGACACAGCGAAGCACCGTGGCATATGTGTAGAAAAGCATATGCGACAGTGCTCGACAGTCGTGGACGATTTTAACCTGCAACGCCCACAACAATGTGTGAGTACACACCACCAACATGCCATGGTATAAAGATGAAACGTACAACTTGAGATGAAGCCAATAGAAGAGAGAGTGCCCCACCCGAATTATCATTGACAAAGAGACAACGACCGCAGGAGAGCACATCAAAGACATAGACAGTGTTGGTGTGGTCGACACCAACGTGCACGGCGGCCAAACACGGGACTGCAGAAGCTGTAGTAGAGGTGTTGTGGTGTGGGGCTATCGTGTACGACAGTGTCACCCGAGTGCTTTTGAGAAGGTGCTCGTGCACAATTTGGCCTGAAAAAGAAAAAAAGAAGAAAGAAACCCGTTTTGAGACAGATGGCAGAATAATGGGGGGTTTCTTGTGTTGCTTTTAGTACGAGATGCAGAGAGAGAGTCGATAACAACAACGCCTGGTGGTGGTTGAGACTGTGACTGTGGCTGCGTGGGAGAGGAAGAAGAGGGTACAAGTGGGTGGGGTGGTGGTGGAGTAGTTGTAGTAGTTGTAGTGGAAGTAGAAGATGTGGTGGCGATAGTAGAAGATGACACGGGTTTGATCGAAGGGGGAAAGTGCGGCTTTGGCGGAGGAGGGGAGAAGGAGAGTTCCCTGGTGGTCTCGAGGGCAACAACGGGAGTCGCTGCTGCTGGTGCCGCTTGTACCGCTGGTACTCCTGCTACTGCAGCTATTTTTGTTGATGCCGGTGTCGCCGCGGTGGGTTTGGAAGATGCGGACGGTGTAATGGCAGTGGAGAAGACTTTGGGATCGCGTTGGGCAATGGCAGTGCGCGTGAGCGCAACGGCGGTGTTGTTGGCGGAGAGGTGGAAGATAAAAGGGTGTTTCTGGAGGAAGGCGATTTGGTCGACTTCGGAGCGGGCAAAGGGGCGCAAGTCACTCATTTCGTTGAAGACAACGCCAAAGACGTGTTTGACGGAAATGGGGTCGCGTTCGGGACCACCATAGACAAAAAGGTGCGAGAAAACACGACGGAAGAGACGGTGTGGGGTAACGTTGACACGGACGCGCTTGGACGGCTCCTCTATAGTGAATTCCTTGTCGCCGTGGAGCATCAAGAAGTTCTGGAAGGAGCCGTAGTGTTTTGCAATAGCCGGGATAACCTGTGCCAGATGAGTGTTGCGGGACAGGGTGCGCTCCATCGATTGCACTGTCGATGAGCCTGTGAGGTTTCGCTGTAGCATGTAGAGCGCCTTTTCCATAAGTATTGAGGTGGAGTCCTTGCGTTTCAGCTTGGCTGGCTTTTCCTTTGTCGCCTTGGTCTTTTCCTTGGGAGACTTGTCGGCCGTTGGTGCTGCGGCAACAGGTGTAGTAGAAGAAGGAGTACTACCAGCACGTGTGAGAAACGGGACTGCGGTTGAGGTGGTCGGGATTGCACCGGAAGTGGGTGCTGTGGCAACAGGTGTCGGAGAAGAATTACTACTGGCACGCGTGAGAAATGGAACTGTGGCTGAAGAAGAAGAAGAAGAAGAAGAAGAAGCAGCAGCAGCAGCAGCAGCGTCGACTGTTGTCATGCTCCCGCTAGCACTGCCGCTGGTTGCTGCGTCAGCGCTACCCGCACGCTGCAATTGAGCCGCGTCGTCTCGCGACAATGTCGGCGGGGTCGGCGCGGCCGTCGATGGCGCCGAGTGTGCGTCTGCGTCTGCGTCTGCGTCTGTGTCTGCGTCTGCGTCTGCGTCTGCGTTCGCGTTTGAGTTTGCGTTTGGGTTTGCGTTTGCGCCTGTGCTTGTGCTGTCTGCCATTGCGAACAGTCCCGCGATATTCTTCTTCTGCATTGCGAGCTTGGGGTTCTTCTCCTTCGCAAGGGCCCGCAGGGCAACGGCGACACCCTCGGGTGTTAGTGTGTACGTCGTGGCAGTCGTAGAGCCCGATGTCTGTTTCAGAGAAATGATACAAAAAAGAAATTCGTTTCGGTGAATTCGATGGAAATGGGCATTGTGCGGCTTCCGAGGCGTACCACAAAGAGATCCGTCGACTGTCTCTCAACGGTGTCTTTGCCTTCGTGGCGCAAGATCCCGTTGAGCGTTTTGAGGCGCAGTTTGAATCGTTCGAGGAGCTCCTTTTCGAGACGCACTGCGGAAACGGGCACGCCGGACTGCTCGCCGCCCAGCGCGTACAGGATCAGGCAGATCTTGCGCTGTGCGTTTCCCAGGCCGACAGGCATTGGAGTGCGTTACTCGTTACAGTTTGCAAAGAAGTACTAATAACAAATTATTAATGAATAATCATGTGCTTGTACAATTATCATACTAAATATTATCAAAGGATTCGCAATTCTTATTCAAAGGATTCGCGCAACTGAATGGATGAAATGGAGGGTATTTGGTCGATGGGGGCCTCGAGAATGTCACGCAAGGCGACATTGACGGATGATGTCGGAGTTGTGCTTGTTGCGGGAGGAGAGGGAGTTGGAGCGGGTATGGAGGTGAAGAGCAGCTGCATAGGGTCGATTGGAGTGTGGATTGTGGCGGATTGAGGGAGAGAGGTGGGGAGTGGAGGGAGAGAGTCAAAGGCGGGAAGGGAGGAGGGAGTGGTAGAGGCAGGGAAGGGTGGAGGAGGGGCAGTGTGCGGTTGAAACATGGGAAGGGCCGAGAGAGGATTGAAGGGAGCGGGAAGGGGAATGGTTGCAAAGGGAGCCTGTAGCTGTGGCTGTGACTGTGGTTGTGACTGTGGTTGTGACTGTAGCTGTAGCTGTGACTGTAGTTGTAGCTGTGGCTGTGGTTGTGGCTGTGACTGTGATTGTGACTGTGACTGTGGCTGTGACTGTGATTGTGACTGTGACTGTGACTGTGATTGTGAATGTGACTGTGACTGTGGCTGTGACTGTGACTGTGGCTGTGACTGTGACTGTGGTTGCGGGACATGGGCTGTTGTTGGGAAGGTAGTGGACATTGGAAGGGAAGCGGAAAAGGCAACAATGTCAGCGGAGGATATTGATGTGGAGGAAGAGGAGAAAGGAAGGATTGGGGAAGGAAGGAGGGAGGGGCGAGGCTGTGTGGGAGGGGAGAAGACAGGCGAGTCGCGGTTGGCGTTGCTGTTGCTTTCATCGTTGGAGTCAGACTCAAAGGAGCGACGCACTGCGGTAGCATAGGAGGCGACGGGAATCGGGGTAGTGGAAGTTTCGGAGGCGCGCAGTTGAGTGAGCATCTCTTGCTCGTGAAGTGGGTTTGTGCGCTGGTGGCGACGAGTGATGCGCACGATGGGAAGTCCGTCGACGGCTGCAAGGAGAAAGGTGGAGGCGGCGCTGGGCGTGCTGCTGCTGCTGATGCTGCTGCTGCTGCTGCTGCTGCCAGCTGTGGTAACGCAGTTGAAACTACTGCTTCGACTCAGTGGCGTAGTGGATTCGGAGTGAAGACGAAGGTAGTGCTCCAGGTTGGACGAGAGAGAGAAGGAAGTGTCGTACATGGCGAGTGGGGCTGTGGGGCTCTTGGCGTCGGTAGGGCGGCCAACGGCGGCATTCTGGCGCGCGTCTTCGGTAAGTTCCCATGCCATGGTGACGGTAAGATGCGCAGTGGGACCGTCAAACTGCAGATCAGTGCGCACTGTGGGATCGTACGAGAGAGGACGCACATAGACAATGTCACGTAGACCCACAAGAAGCTGAAGGGCCACACGGCACGAGTTGAGGGCAACCGAGGTGGTTGCCTCGTGAAGCAGTGAGACAAGATAGTGATCGAGAGCGGCGCTTTGTCTATGGTTAGACTCGGATGCACTTACAAGGGCTGCGTTGTGCTCGGCGAGCAGTGCCCACGCCGCACGCACCTTCGCCTGAGCATTGGCAGTGCGCTCTCGGTCGGAGACGACCGGTGCAAACGACCGTGTGCCAATGGTCATGCGCTGCCGTGGAAGATCCGTTGCCAGTCGTGCCTTCATCACAGTGCGATCGTTGAGCGACTGTGCAAACAACTGCACTGCCAGTTTGCGCTCCCCATCACTGACACAGTCACGCAACGCCAAATCCATTCCAGCCACATTGTATGCAAACCCCGTGCGAATTTCATGCGTATGTGGGTGCTGGGGAGGTCCGTCAAGGGCGTCGAGACGTGTGCAGAACAGGTGGATTTCCTCGCGAAGCTTTGCGTCGAGTGAGCGCATTTTCTCGAGACGATGAGAGCTCGACGAGCGCTTGCGTGAGTCCATTTCGTTTGGTGGTAACAGCACCTTGTTGCTGATGCTGCTGCGACTGTTGTTGTTGCTGTTGTTAGATGATGAGGAAGAGGAGGATAGGCGTTTGTTCTTCTGAAGGGAAATGAGGTCGTTCAAGTCGGCATCGGTGAGCACACGGCGTCGATGAATACCGCCAGGAGTTGTCGTGAACGAATCAATGTGATGCTCGTGCGGTTGTCGAGAACCCATCAGAGTGTTGCCATCGGGTTCGCGTGAAACCCCACTGGCAGCCGAGAGCCAGTCGATGGTGGCGTGCGAGACGGCTTTGGACTGGGTGTCCTCGCGAAGGAAGTCGCAACGAGAGACAAATTCATCGCAAAAGGGCGAGACGACGCCAAGACTGGCTCGAAGCAGTTCCATTTTGCCTTGCATAAAGAGCGGCACACACGGCCCGACCGTTTGGACGCGTCGCTCGCGCAGGCGCGTCACCAGTGCGTCAAAGTCAGTCTGTTTGGCCGTAAGCCGACTGAGTGCGTCGCTTGACGCCATGTCCCCCTTCTTGAGCGCCATACACTCCGTCATCAGCTGGCGCGGCTCGTCGATGAGTGACGTAAAGTATGCAATGGGCGCAAGAACCTACAAAGAATGAGAAATGAGAAGGAGAGGGGAAAAAGAGAAAAAAGAAAACGACAAGGAAATATGGGAATGAAGTTAAGAACACACAAACTTACCGTCTGCTTCATATACTTGGACAGCTTTAGTTGTTCTTGGCGCAGCTGGTCCAGCACTACATGCTCCCGGATGCACAGCTCCCACAGAGGCGTCCCGTGGAAGTTGGCGAGGAACTCATCGCCAAGTTTTGCTGTGCTTTTTGCCATCTCCTCTGTCGCCGTCAGAAAGCCCTCGATGGCCGCTTCAAGGCGACCTGTGGAGCTCTCAAGGAAGGAGAACTCTACACAGCGTGCGTCAGAGGCGGAAGGGCCGTGATGGGATGGGATGTGATGGGACCTTGTAAGTTTCGTTCGAAACGATCTTCGCGAAGCTCGCTCTCGGCCGCAGCAGCGGCAGACGCCGCGGCCGCTATGGCGCTGCGCCGTTTGAGTTTTTTGACAAATGACATGATTGTAAGTAATA
>CALSCP010000905.1:74601-87359 GCA_943704425.1 Ministeria vibrans ATCC 50519 | reverse complement strand
CCGAACGCCTGCGCTGGCTCATAGGCGAACACAACATTAATGAGTGAGATTGAGTGTTCTGTCCCCCAACCCTAATGCCAAGCGCGACCTCCAACTCTAACCCCAACCCTAATAGAGCACGCTGAAGTGTTTGGCGCAGACGACGACCAAAACGCAATCGGTACACACACACCCACACGAATCACTTAATTATCACGCGCGAACGTCTCACACGTATCCGTACAGGGACCATCACCAGTGGCGGCCCATCGCCCTCTCTCGCTCGTAACATCGCAATGGCCTATGTTTCTCCGGCACACTCCAAAATCGGCTCCACGCTTCGTGTTAACATTCGCAACAAATTCTACTCTGCCACCGTCACAAAAATGCCATTTGTTCCCGCAAATTACTACCGTAAACAACAATAATAATAAAGATTATGCACATAATGCACTTTCTCTCATTCGCTAAGTATATTATATTATATCATCAGAGCTCGTCGTTCTGAGCATGTCCCTCAAAATGACGTTCCCATCTCTCATAGCATGCGGGAAGGATATCGCAGGTGGTCTGCTGGTAGGTATTGGAGTCGCGTGTGCAGCGCCCTACAAACGCCTCGTGGATGTCGCGCCAGTTGTTGTGGTCGACAACAGACGCACTGTATGCAATGTTGATCGGGTCAATGTTGACTGTCTGGTGCCATGTGTCCTATAATGATAATAATAATTATTAATGTGCTCTAAATTGCTCTTCTCTTTATCAATTATTAACGATTCGATTCCTTCTCTCGTGTAACTTACTGCGGGATAGTAGAACATCTCGCCCTCACGTACATCGTGCTGGTAACAGGTCGCATCACGCAACCTCGGAAACTGGCACAGTAAAAGTAAGAAAAAGAAGAGTGTGAGAGAGAAAGTCAAATCACACACACACACACACACAATGACACACCCCACTCACACAAGAAATCATACACGCACACACACACACACACACAAATCACAAGAAAAGAAAAAGAAGAAGAAGAAAACACACAGACAAACACACATGCATGCATACACATGCAATAGAATCACAATTCACACCACTGCATAATACGTTGTCATAGTCAGGATCAAAGCCGCTCCAGTCGCCCGCCGAGTACATGAACTCGGTCTGGTTGGGGTAGCACAGGTGCCAGCGCTTGCGGCCCAGCAGCTGCGCCTGCCATGAGCTGGTGCGCAGGTAGTCGGTGTGCATGAACATGCCGGCGCCACGGGACGCTACAAGCAGCATGGTCCAGTGCTCGGCGTACATCATATCTTCCATGGCCGACTGGTCGTTGTCGAAGCAGATGCGCAGGGCGTCCAGGTCGCGACTGAACATGCTCGGCAGACGACCGCCCAGACGCACATTGAGCGCCGCTACGTCCTCGACCAGCATGTTCCAGTGAAAGTATGTGCCCACGTTGTGTGGCTCGTAAAAGCTGTAGTTGAATAGCATCATGTCGATGGCGTCGCGCATGGCGATGCGGTAGGGGTGCGTGTCAGGTTTCGACTGAAACTGCGCACCCACCGGATAGTAGTCGACAATCTCGTGACCGTGGTTCTCGCGCAGGTACTCAAGCGTAATGGCCGACCCAATAGGATGCGGCCAGGCGTCCATGGCACCCTGCAGCCCAAACATGGTCAGGCCTTTGGTGTACCCGTTGTCCAGCGGTTTGCCCTCGCCGTCCTCCAACTCGACAAGTGTCAGCTGCGGCAGCTGTTCCACCCTGTGCTCAACCTGGCGAGGCGTGCGACGATGCCGGCCCGACGATCGCGTCGAGACCCCGTCCATCGCCCACACCTCCGGCTCGTACTCGTCCTCTTCGACACGCTCCCCCTGTCCACCCATATACGTCTCGTTCAAGTGTCGCATGTTACGCCGCGCCTTGTCGTTGTCCGGGTTCAGCGCTAGCGCCTTCTCAAAGGCCTTTCGAGCACCCTGCATAGGCAACGGAGAGACGAGTGTAAACGAGGCGCGCCTGAGCGTACGACAGCGATGCGTTTTTGTTTGTTCTTTTTCCTCGCACCACTCGATCGTCGAAACGCCACAGAACGACGCCCAGGTCGTTGAGAGCACGCGAGCTGGTAGGCACTTGGCGCACTGTCTCCTCCAGAAAGGGGATGGCCAGAGGATACTCCTTCACCTTGATCAGATTCATGCCACGCTGACTGCGAAGTTTTTGCCTGTGAGTTCAGACTCTCTCTCTCTCTCTCTCTCTCTCTCTCTTTTTTTTTTTTTTTTTTTTTTTTTTTTCTGCGGTCACAAAAAAGTGACAGACGGTTGAAGAGAAAGGGTACGGCAAGCAGAGTAGAAAGATGTAGTACCGATTGACGTAGGGATCGTCGGGCACGGGAACCACAGACTCGCCCGGGGGCGGCGAGACGGCCGCTGAGAGAGTCAGCGACACAAACAGCGCCACAATGGCAACCAGGGAGGAGGGGCGCGGCATTGGAGCACTGGAGTGAAGGCAAGGTGTAACTGGTGGAGCGATAAGAGAGAGGCAGAGAGAGAAAGAGAGAGGGCGGTGGGACTAAAAACAAAAGATCAAAAATTGTCTGAATGATTCCGATCACTTTCACAATTCAGTGAGTGAATTCACACTTTCTTCCAACCTTCGCACTATCGCATATCTGTAGTGCGCAAGATAGATCCTGTATGGACCGGTACATCATCTACGGAGAGTGCGGGCGAGGAGCGGGCACGGTGGCGTACCGTGGACGCGAGAAACACACCATTGAGTATGTGTGTGTCAAGTCCGTCGATAAAGATCGCCGAGACCTTGTTGAACGCTCAGCGCGAGCTCAAGAGGTCCTTTTTCATCACGTCTCGCAGACGGTCGTGTCGCGCGCTACGTGTAAGCTACCAGGAGAGCTGTTGATCATTTTTTTTCAAACTGTCCTCTGTCACTCAGTGTCAAACTCGGCACGTATTGCCCAGCTGTATGAATGGCATGAAACCCAACAACACATATGGACAGTGAGCGAACTGTGCAGCGGCGGGACGCTGCAAGCACTTTTAGAGCAAGACGGTCCGTTGCCCGAGGCGACAGCCATTGCATTTGCTCGCGACATTGCCTCGGCCCTGGTCCATGCCTGCTCCATGAGCGTCCTCCTGGCCAACGTGGATCCGACAAACATCTTGTGCGATGCCCTTGGAGGTCTCAAGTGGTGCGACCTCACCAGAGCGGTACGAAGCACAGGTGTAATCATTTTTTGAAACATGACCAAATTAAAACGAACCTTGAAATGATAATGTCCTAACTTTTGGTTCATTGCAAAGATTTTTCTGGAGGACGGAATCATGACTCCGCCGCGAGCGCGCTCATCACACGTCCAGTATACTGCACCAGAGCTTTTTCATGCGCAAGGCATGTACACGGTGGCGGCAGAGACGTGGGCATTTGGTGTGGTCGTGCACGAAATGCTGACGGGCACCGCCCCCTTTGGTGGCGGTACCCATGACGAAATGGTGCTGGCGACGCTCACGGGCGAATATGAGCCGCCTGAGAATGCAAGCGAGGCCATGCGTGATCTGCTGCAACGACTTCTTATTAAAGACCCAAGTGAACGCGCCACTTGGCCTGAGATTGCGACGCACCGCGTTTGGGGCGAAGACACACCACTGCTCTGTGATTCTCTTGACATTGCCGAAGAGCACCGAACAGTCCACTACCCACGACGAGAAGAGCGCCTTGAGCTTGAGGTTGATGAATCGGTGGACGCGCATCAAGATCAAGATGAGACGCTTGCAGCTGGTGCGGAAGAGGAAGAAGAAGGTCTACAGCGGGACGAGCACATTGTTGACCTCTCATGCGTCTCGTTTGGCTCACTGCGTCGCGATGGGCACCAGGAGAACGATGACGACGACTGCGACGACGACGACGACGAGAGTGAGGCTGAGGGTGAGGGTGGAGACGAGGCAGAGGCACTTGCGGAGGCCGTAGCGGCAGTGTTTGACGCGAACCACTCGCATTTGGTCTACGCGTCCGTCCGTGCGTCGGCCGCGCTGGCGGGCGGATTGGTTGGCACACTGCAAATGCGCTCAGACGACGATATTGATGAGGAATTCGAAGAAGCCGGTAAAGTATGGAGGCCGAGAACATGTAGCGAGCGTGATCATGAGCTGGATGGGCCTGTCGAGGACGGCGAGCGACGACCGCCCAGTGTGGGCTCAATGCATCGCTCATCTCCCTGGCGAATTGTTGCTGCTTTGCCCACCTCAAAGGCAGAGGAGAGTGACGTCGACGACGGCATAGCTAATGAAGAGAAGGAAGGAGATGTCTCAAGTGACGACAGTGACTATGAAAGGGTGATGGAGGCTGCACGGGCAGCTGTGGCAAGCAGCAGTACAATGCCAATCGAAGAGACGACCCTTGAAGTGAACCCTTCATCTTCATCAATTCTGCAAGCTGTTAATGCACCACGAACGGAGGCTACTAAACCCGCTGACGATCGCGAACGCACGCGACTCGTGCAACATGGGCAACTCGGCCGCGCCGCGGTCCTTGCAGCCGTCAATCAACGTCACCTCGCCAGTGGTTCAGAGACCATCACTCTCAGCAGCAACCACGCCACACGCGCTACTTCAGCACCCTCATTCGACGTCGATTCAAGGCAGCACCCTACAACCGCTCATGACGATATTGCATCAACTGTAGCACATGTACAGCCGTCCTCTCGCGAGCCCCAGAGTGCGCCTCACAGCGACAACGCAGCTGCACCCGCCATTCAGATGGACTTTGACGCTTACCATTCAACTGACTCTATCATCTCTCCCATTGTCACCACATCCCCGTCCAAATCGCCGCATAAGGCTCATCTTCCGTTTCGTCCCACCACCGCCACAAAACTCGCGAGTGAGTCGCCTGAAAACACCACACAACACCTCGAGCGAGTCCTACGTGCTCTTTCTGGTCGTGACGGCGAGTCTGAGCGCGCGCGTGTCGCCTGTGCGCGCTACCTTGAGTCGCTCTGTTCACACACAACGTGTGTTGCTGTGCTTGCGCAGACACCGCTTATTGCTCAACAGCTGTGTCCCCTGTTGAAACGTGAAGCGTCTATTGACGTACGCGCCACCGCTGCGCACATTGTTGGTCTTGTGGTGCGTCAATCTCCCGAGCTCGGCGTTGCCTTCAATGTGCCCACAGTATTTGCGACGCTCATGGACCTGCTGCGACTGCAGACACAGCCTATTGCGGTCAAACGCACTGCCATGCCAGCTCTAGGCGAACTACTGTTCTACACAGTCACTCGCAATGTGGATGGCGACGGAACTGTCCAGCCACCTGACGGCGCCTTTACCATTGTCATTCGTGCGCTCGGCTCCCACGAAGAACCCCATGTGCGTCGTGCCGCAGTGCACACCATTGCCAATGTGTCAGTGCACGCGACGGCCCACAATCTTGTGCAAACACGACTGTGCACGAGCGCCGTGGCGTTGGCACTGTGGCAGACCTATCGAAAGGAACACAGCACATGTGCAAGTGCGATGGTTGCACTGGCACGTCTCGCCACTGCTCGCTCGGCCGTTGCAGTGGGCGTGTTTGATAAGGCAGCCGCCAGCACATCAGCACTTGCACAGGGTCTGCGTGACGCGCATCTTGTGGCACGGCAGGCGTGTCTCTCGCTCCTTTTGACACTGGTGCCTCTGAATGAGAGCAGCAGTAGCGCACTCAAGCGAGTACAACAGGCACTCTTTGGCGATGTGGCCCTGTTGAACACACTCATGTCTGTCGCAACAACACAGCGCAGCTCAACTTCTGCAATCGCATCAACAACAGCGGAGCAGGTGGTGCGTGGCAAGGCACTTGTGGCAGTAGCGCGCATGTGTCATCTGTCGCCCGCAGTGGCTCTGGCCACGTTCGCCCGACAAGGCGGTCTTGCACACCTCACTTCGGCCATTGATTGTGCCTGCCCCACAGCCGCAAGTAATGTTCTAGATCACGAGCAGCTCTACATAAAGCGCTGTCACCGCTACTGTGTCGAGACCCTTCGCAGTGAGTTCTACACGAGCGCACAACACTTACTGGCGGCTCTGCGTGCGCTTGTGGGGCGTCGTCACGCGAATCTGGCGCGACAAAAAGACCTGCGCGAGTGCGCCGACCTCTTCGCCCTGCTCACATCCGCCCTTACAGCCACCCCACGCCAGTATCACCTCCTCCTCCACGAGCCCTCCGCACCCGACCTGCTTCCCTCCAGCATTCTCGAGCCCCTCCTCTCTCTCTTTGCCGCCACCGCTTCAGCCGACCGACGTAGTGCACCCCCTCAAGAATCTGTGGTTGCCATTAACGTGATTGGTCCCGCTACGACCGCATCCCTCTTCCGTGCACTCGTGACTCTCATTGAGAGTTATATCTCCGTAAGAAAAGTTTTTAAGAAAATAATTTTTTACTGTTATTAATCGTGCCAGTGTTATCAATGTTGATTGTGCGTGTGTGTGTGTGTGTGTGTGTGTGTGTGTGCGTGTGTGTGTGTGTGTGTGTGTGTGTGTGTGTGTGTGTGTGTGTGTCATGTGTAGTGCATTCCAAATGTATCAGAGCCACAGCTCCAGGCGCTAATGACACGTCTTCTGGGCGTATTGGAACGTGCGGACCTAGTGGTGCACGATAGTGACGCTCCTGCTCGACGTCTGGCGGTCAGTGACATTCGCTTTTTGGTTCTCTCCTGCTTTGCTGATTTGCTCTCGATTGCCCTCCGACAAGTACCTTTTACTCGATAATTGTGATGCATAATGTTTTACGCTGATGCAACGTTAACTCTTTGATTTTAATATTTTATAGGATTTGATGGAGCGAGTGTGTGAAAAATACGCGATGCGACTGTTCCCCGTACTGAGTGTACTTGTGGCAGAGGAAGAGGGAGGGCCTGTGCTGGTACAGCGGGCAGTGAGGGTTCTCTCGGTGGTTGTGCAGCACACACTGCCTGAGCGCAGGCCACAGGTAGGGACAGATGATCATACGGCGGTGGTGAAGCGACTCGTGGAGCTGGTGGGGAAGCCTGAGACAACGACCTCAGAGGGTGTTCTGGAACTGGTCTGTGAGACACTGATTGCCATTGGGTGGGATGGGGAGCATGTGCGTGCGCCGCTTGCCGGTGCGTGTGCAACTGCGATTGAGTACGTTGCCGTTGGCTTGGGAGCAGAGAAGGGGGTGCTGACGGCAGTAGAAGGACCACTGCGACTGACACAGGGTGTACTGGAGGACATTGCGCGATTGGTTCGGGGTGCACTAAAAGAAACAACGCGAACTAAGACGAGCGAGCTGACTGCAAGTGAGCGCGCAGAGGAGGCGCTGATGCAAGGGCGACCACTGACGCGTGTGATGGGCACTTTGTTGCGACTGGTCCATTGTGGGCAGGCGACGCGCGTGGCGGACTCGGCGAGCATCTCACTGATGTTACTCTCGCAGCTGTACGGGCGACACCACAGTGAATTGGTGAACACGGAGAGCGCAAGACTGATTGCGGAGATACTGACGGAGAGTAAGCGCCTTGCAAATGACGTGCTGGGCGAGCGGTTGCTTCGGCTCGTGCGCCGCGTGTGTGCGTCGTTGGGACGTGAGAGAGTGCGTGCATTGATGCACGACACTGCACACACTCAGCTGCGCTCGGCCGTGGCACTGTGGGCGACCGAAGACACTGTCGAGTCCCCGTCGCATCGCGTGGCAACCGAGGTTCTCATTGCATTATAGGTCGACTATGAACATAAACTATCGAATTGTAAATAATTATAATAATAAAAATAAATAATTATTAAAAATAATAATTTATTTTAATAAAAAAATTAATAATGATAAACAACAACAAAAAACAGTTTTATTCAATTTTTTTCTTATTAAGTTTTTTTTTTGAAAGAAAAAGCAATATAGCTCGATGGACGACTAGAGCTGGTCGTCGTCGTCGTCGTCGACGAGAAAGTTGGGATCCTCGGCGTCGTCGTCGTCGTCGTCGTCGGCCAGGAAGTTGTCATCGTCGTCGGTGTCGCTGTGGTCGGGGTGGTTGGGGTAGGCGGCATGGGTGGCGTCGTCGGCGTCGTCGTCGTTGGCAGTGCGAGTGGCGGGGAAATCGTTGCCGAGGAAGAGCGAGCCCGACTTGCTCAACGACTCGAGCAGCGTGGCGCGTCGCGTGAGATGGGATCCGACGGGCGCTGCGTCGAAGGAGGAGAGCTCGGTGGACTCGCCCACGGGCGCGTCGTCGAGGAACAGGATGGGGTTTACCCAGAACGACGAGTGCGACGACGCCTTGGACGCCGTCACGGTGCGCCACACGTCAGGCTCCATGAAGAAGTCGTCATCCATCTCGCCAACCTCATGGCCCGTCTTTGGACTCGCCACAAAGTCTTCAACGTCGCCCGTATCAATCTCAAGACCATGCTCCTGCAGTAGATACGCGCCCAGTCCCTCGACGGGCTTGGAGCCACCTGCAGCAGTCGAAGAGGTGCTTGGGTAGCCCGCCAGCGACTGGTGCGTGCTCGCGGCCGACCGACTGCTGTACTTGGTTGTTCGGCCGTGGCGATAGACAAGTAGGATCACAACGACCAGCACAATGGCTACGCCGACTCCTGCGCCAATGCCAATGCTCACCGACGCCGACGACGACGACGACGATGCTGCCGCGGGCGCTGTGGAGCTTATGAAGAAGAGCCGGATCTGGCTTGGGTCGGTCACAAACGTGCTGTTGAAGAAGGGAGACGTGCCATTGCTCACGGCATTTTGAAGAAGCGCCGAAAGGGCTTCCGGCGACATGTCCACAGGAGACGGGAGCACTGGCAGATTGAGGACAACAACTGGTGGCTCGTTGGCGCCAGCGCGACGGCGTTGTGCCCCACAAAGCACCTCGACGGCGTCAATGGAGCCAGGTGGCAGGCCAAGTGTCGCATAGAACTGTTCAAGGAGCGGCAGTGCAAAAGTGGCATTGGTATCGGCATGAAGCACAGCAGCACAGTCATTCTCGGTCAGCTCGGCACCCAGTTTGATGCTCGCGCGCACCGCCACGGTAACGTGCTTCTGCACCGAGATGGGAAGCCAGTCGGAGCGAACAGGCACGTCAGTCAACGACGCCTCCAAACGGTACTCGCCAATGGGCAGTCGCGCGGGGGCAGTGACATGCCCGGCATTGTTTGACGTCACGTTCAGCACAAAGCGCGTTGCATCTGGTCCTTCGAGTTCAAGAAGAAGCTCTTGCTTGTGCGGCCCGTCTTCATCGAACATGGTTGCCGTCGCCACAAGCATGTTCGTGTGGGTGGCAGCATAGTCAAAGGCAATATCGCGACTGAAAGTGAGTACAGGCGCATCGTTGACGTTGACCAGATCAATGGTAAAGGTTTTGGAGGCTGCCTGTGGCGCGGGAAGCCCATTGTCGGTCACGGTCAACTCAATGACGTACTGCGATTGCACCTCGTAGTCGAGATCCGCAATGCCGCTCACCTGCAGAGCGCCCGTGCGCTGGTCCACTGAAAAGGCGCTCGCGCCCAATCCGCCGGTGATCGAGAAAAGCAGCTCCTGGTTAAAGTCAACGTCGGTTGCAATCACAGGCGAGCCTGTCAGTATCTGTCCACCGGGAGCGTTCTCGTCGACCGAGAAGGCGTCCGAGTTTGTCACGAAGACGGGGGCATGGTTCACCAACGTCACCGTCACTGTAAACTGACAGAGAGCCTCGTTGCCAGCGTCGTCAACGGCCCAGTAGACCACTGCAGTGGTACCCGGCGAAAACACCGAAGAGCTCGGCGTGAGACGAGTCTCCGCCACCGCAACATTGTCAGCGACCGTGGGCGCTGGCCAAGTGACGTTGGCTACGATACCGCCTAGATCATTGTCCACCGCAATGTCTTTGGGACAGTTTGCCCACACTGGTGCATGCGAATCCAGAATGGACACGGTCCACTCGCACGTGGTTGTCAAGCTTGCAGTGTCAACAGCGATCGCTGTAACTGCCGTCGTGCCAATGGAAAAGGTCGTGGTCATGGGCGGGAAGACGGTCAATGTTGCAAGTTCGACGTTGTCGGTTGCCCGAACATCCCACGTCACTTGTGCTCCCTGGGTGTCCGCGTCTGATGTGGAGAGAGCCGTAATAGCTCCGGGGCATGCCACAAATCGAGGGGGTTCGTCATCAAATACCTCCACCACAAAGCTACACGAGGCAGTGTTGCCCGACCGGTCAACAGCAACGTACACCACAGGAGACTGACCAAGAGGAAAGATCCCGCTGGGCTCGGGGTAGTCCACTGCAGAAAGGGACACCACCGCGTCGTTGTCGCTGACCGTGGGCAGAGGCCACAGGAAGGAAGCCGTGTCCATGTGAAGATCCGTCGGGATTTGGATCGTGAGCGGACAAAAGGTGAACACGGGCGCGTGCGTATCGACAACAATCACGGCAAACGAGCACATCGCTTGATTGCCGGCCGCATCCGCTGCTATGTAGGTCACAGTGGACAGCCCCAGTGGAAATGAGTCGTTGCTCGTGTGCGTCTGGCTCACCGAGACAACGCCGACATTGTCGGCAAAAGAGGGGCTCGTGTAGGTGACAGTGCTCGAGGTATCGTCGCCGTTCGCCTTCGAGGTGGTCGTGATGTCTTGCGGGCAGAAGAGCACCACCGGATTTTCGCGATCTTCAACTGTCACAACGAACGAACACGTTGCAACTGTTCCCGCGGCGTCCACTGCAGTATACACGACAGTGGTGGGACCAAGAGCAAACGTTGTGTCCGGTACGTGTGTCGAGCTCACCGTCAGCACCCCCGAGTTGTCGGTTGCCGTTGCTTGTGACCATGACACGATTGCAGTGTTGAGCGAGGCATCGGTCGCCTGTGAGAACGAGACGGGGCACGATGTGAACTCGGGCGCATGCGTGTCCAAGACGGTAACGACAATGTGACACGAAGCTTCGTTTTGCGCGAGATCGGTAAAGCGCGTCACGACGTTGGTGACACCCAAGGGAAAGGCATCGCCGCTCTCGTGCGTGGACGTGCGAACAGGCGGAGTACCGTCGTTGTCGGTTGCCGTCGCTGCGGTCCACGAGGCCACCGCAGTCGTCTCACTTGCGTCCGACGTTGAAGTCACATTCACTTGTGAAGGTGGACAGACCACGATGGGCGGTGCTCGGTCGCGGACGTCCACGCGGAACACACACCAGGCAGTGTTGCCATCATCATCATTGGCCGAAATGTTGAACAGCGTCACGCCGAGTGGTAGGGCCACGAGCTCGCCCGAGTTGTGTGGTGCAAAGTTATACGAAAGCGTACTGTTGGTGTTATCCTCGGCGATCACGTTGGGCACCTCAAAGAGATGGGTGCTCGACGAGCTGTTGGTGATCAGCAAGACATAGTCTGTCGTGGGGCAGTTTGCAAAGACGGGCGCGTGAGTGTCGTAGACAATCACCTCAAAAGAACAGACTGCTCGGTTGCCGCTGAGGTCCACCCAGGTATACGTCACGCCTGATGTGCCAATTGGGAAGTGACTGCCGGGCTGTGCTGACACTTGAGCGCTCGCAATGGCATCGTTGTCAACTGCAGTCGGTGGGCTCCACGTCACAGCACTGCCGTTGGTGCTTGCATCACTCGTGCTAATCTGGATCACGGGAGTTTTAGGACAGCCGCTCACCGTGGGTTTCTCAACGTCGGCAACCGTGACAAGGAACGAACAACTCGCGCTGTTGCCTGATGTGTCCATTGCCATGGCGTTCACCACCGTGAGTCCTACGTCAAAGATGGTGCCTGGCGAGGGAGTCGACGATGTCGACGCCATGGCCACGTTGTCGCTGGTTTGAAGCACCCAGCTCACCGCCTTGGTGTTCACACCCACGTCAGTGTCGACGAAAATATTGGCGGGACAAGTAATCGAAGGTTTCTCCGCGTCCAGCACGGTCACAGCAAAGCTACAGCTTTGCTGGTTTCCTGCCGCATCACTGACAACAAACTCGACACTGGTCGTGCCAAAATCAAACCGTGAGCCGCTCGCAATGGACGGTGTGATGGACGTGACAGCGACGTTGTCCTGCGTGGCGGGCGTGCTGAAAGGGACGCTGGCTACGTACGAAACACCTTCATCGGTGTTCAAGGTGATGTTGGAGGGACAGCCGGCGGGGAACTTGGGCGACTCGCGGTCTTCAATGGTCACCACAAAAACACACGAATTGTTGACGTTGCTGGCTGCATCGATGGGAGCGTAGGAGACTGTTGTTGAGCCAAGAGGGAATGTATCATTGACGGGGCGACCCAGAACACCACTTTCCACGACACCAACATTGTCTGACATGGTCGGCGGCGTGATGGGAACGTGTCGGGAGGGCAAACCGACATCCGTTGACAACGTCACCGACTCGGGGCAGTTGGTCACATCGGGACGTTGGGTATCTTCAACGGTCACCACAAAGGAGCAGGCTTGAGAATTGCCAGAGGTGTCAACTGCAACAATATTCACCGTGGAGGCGTGCAGGGGGAACACTGAACCCGAAGGGGGTGTTGCGGATGTAGAAGCTATCGCATCATTGTCCAACGCCGCCCAGGCAAAGGTGACGACTGCATTTGGCTTGTCGATATCTGTAGGGACACTCCAACTGGCCGGACACGTCACCGTTGGCTTCTCGTCGTCGACCACCGTCACCGTGTACGTGCACGATGTGGCGTGGCCCGCCGCATCAGTCGCCGTGTTGGTGATGGTCGTCGTGCCAATTGGCAGTGTCGCTGGCGACGCAGTGTCACTCGTCACGGCCGTCACTCCGACGTTGTCCGTGGCCGTCGCCACACTCAGAGCCACCGCG